>ML779247.1:61158-80152 GCA_009831015.1 Picea engelmannii | reverse complement strand
ATATTTATGTATTATATAAAAAACGCTCCCGCTCCCGGAGATTTTTGAAAATCTGCGCTTCCCGCTCCCGCTCCCGCTCTGCGCTCCCAACAGCCTTGGTTTGAAGCCCCTTCAAGTCTGTCCTCAGGCCTTCAGAAATGGAAGACATCTCTGCAAGTACTGTGCTTGAATACCACGCCCTAGAGCTCTGACACCATTTTAAAAATTGAGCTTAAACAGATAACAGTAGTGTTCTTTACCCTTTAATGAATTTAATTGAAGCATAAGAATCATTGACAGAAAAGCATTCACAGTGTGCACAAGCATTTATCCTGGGAAACCCTCATGGGGAAGAAAACCCAGCAAAGCTTCTTGTGATATATATATATATATATATATATATATATATATTAGTCAAACAAGTACAGTGACAGTACAAGACTTCTCCTTGAGAAAGAGATAAGCCAGTAACACTTACTGCTGTCTATGTGTCTTCAAATATCTCTGAACTTCTACCACAGGTCTTTCCTCCGCATAAACTCAGACCTGTAGCTATTGCTGTTTACTTGGTTCTGAAGTTTCTGCTGTTCATAAACCTGTTCCGTAGCTGCTTGTTGCTGTCTTAAATCTGCCCTTTAGTCTGCCTCAGAGCAGAGTTTATTTGCTGCCTCAAATCTGCCCTCAAGGCTGCCCTTTATCTGCTATCTGAACAGAGTTACTCTGCCTCCTAGCTTCTGCCTCAGAACAGAGTTATTTGCTTCAGAATAGGCCTCCTAGCTGCTGCCCCAGAACAGAGTTATCATACCTCAGAATAAGCCTCCTAGCTGCTGCCTCAGAAGTGAGTGATCTGTTATATATGAGGGGCGCCTCCTCCTCTCTTTATATAGGACAGGCCACCTAGGTTAGGGCTGACTTTAGGATAGGGTAGGGCTGACCTTAGGTTAGGGCCGACCTAGGATAGGTTAGGACCGACCTAGCTTAGGTTGGGGCCAACTTTATCATGGTGGTTAGAGGAGGATGGTTAGGGGCGGACCTTATCAGGTCGGTTAGAGGAATATATATCCTCTGCAGCAGCTCACATTTCAACATATACCTCCCCCCAACCTTCCCTGAATTCTGCTTTCTTACGTGACTTTAGTGATGTCCTTTTTAATGAGATCCCAGAAAATTTGATTAAATTTTGCTGTAAATCCATTGGGAGCTGGTGCCTTGTCTATATGGAAGGAGAAAATGATCTCCTTTACTTCTTCAGAAACTTCTTTTAGCAGAAACAAGGTTTCTTTATCAGAGATGTGTTTAGGAATATATGTGAGGAGGTTGTCTATTGATGTTGGGTTCACTTATTAAATCTCTGAAGTGATCATGAGCAAGGATAAATAATAAATATTATGTGAAATCAGAAGTGAGAATGCCATTTGGGAGGGTGATTTCTGAAACATTGTTAGAGTTTCTTCTTTTGTTTGCCATTTTGTGGAAGAATTTCGTATTTCAATTACAATATTTTAGCCAAACATTCTGGATTTCAGCTTCCAATTCTCCTCGTCTTGATGAATTGCTATAGAGAGTTGGAGAGTCGAGACTATCGTCTGTTTCTTCATGTAATAAAGCCTTTGTATATCATAACTCCCCAATTTTGAGTTGTGTAGCAGCCAGCTTTGCTTCAGCTTGCTTTCTCCTGCTACACAGGTCACATTTGTGATCTTTTAAAAAATATTTATTGTCTTCTTTGAGGCACTTGATTTTAGATTCCCACTTTTAAGAGCATGAGCCATATAAATATAAAGGGGCAGTCTAAGAGGCCTTCACTACTTAAGAAAACGTTCTTCCCGTAGCCAAAGTGGGGTAAATCTGAAAGGTTGGAGTCCATTAGTTTAGGGGATTCTATGACTAAGGATATAGGTCTATGATCAGAAGAGGAATGAGGGATGATGACAAAGGAGATAGATTTGCATTAAAGAAATATTCATGAATTAAAAATCTATCAAGCCTTTCTACTATGAAGCGAGGACCAAATCTTTTATCAGTCCAGGTATATTTGCCCACGTTGGGTTTGATATCTAAAAAACTGCATTCTTGAAGAACATCTTTTTCAAATTTCCTGCGTCGGTCTTGGACAAAGGGGCGTCTTTTTTGTTGATGATTGCAGCTTCGTGAGACATTCTCCAGGTCGTTCTCCACTGGACTGAGTTGAGACGATTTGTGAGAGAGCCCATGTGATGGGTGTGTCATACTCCTTTGGACTGAGTTGAGATGACGTGTGGCCTCTTGTCGTGCTCCTCTGGACTGAGTTGAGACGACTTGAGATGGTCTCCTGTCAGACTCCTATGGACTTAGTTGAGTCGACTTGAGATGGCTCTCCAGATGGTACTCCTATGGATGTAGTTGAGTTGATCTGTTGAGAGTAACATCCCTCTGGCTGAGCACAGGTGGACGTGTCCCTAGTGGCTGAGCACTATAGGATGTGTGGATCCCTTTCTATATTGTCTAAGACTAAGATTTATTGTGTAACCCTAATTGTGTAAAGGGTACAGGTCGGCCCCACCATGTAAAGATAATTAGTATTTGTGTAAAGATTAATTATATCATTGAGTTATAGAAGTCGGCCCTATTGTGCCAATAGACACACCTATTGTTGTGTCAGGTCTTGTATAAATAAGAGGGTAGATCCCCATTGTGGATCACTCACACACACTTAATTGTAACCTTCTCTAAAGCTAGTTGTATGGCTGAATTGCGCACTTCTCTTAGGCGCAAGTTTTTAGGTCAAAGAAGCACCCTCTTGTGTGCTCTAGGGTTCATGGTGTGGAGGATCTTCTCTTGATTCTATAGCAAAGGATTGCTGGGTTTTTCCCTTGATTGAGAAGGGTTTTCCCAGGATAAACTCTTGTGTTCTTGTGCATGGTTATTCTTCTTGTGATCTTGGTTACTGCAGCTATTGTACATGGTATTGCTGCATTGTTTATGGTTCAAGTACATGCTAAATTGAAATAAACCACTTGTACATGAGCTAAGCATTAAAATTCAACATTTTTGTTCCTTGCTGCTGAGAATCAACCTAAAATCCAGGGAAATTATTCTCATAATGAGGAAGAAATTTAGAGGGATTCCAGAAGGGATGACCAACACTCCTTTTTCTCAAGGTAATTCTTTGGGGCATAAACATTTGTAATTTGAAAGAATGCTTAGAATGAGTGAGTGTGCAAGAGATAGTAATCAAGTGGTCAGATTTTAAGAAGCCAGTTACATAGATTTCTGAAGGTTTCCACAAGATAGATAAACCTACAGAGAAATCTCTTGATTCAATGGTATTCCATTTATTTTCCCAGGAAAAGAAATATTATATTCGATATTTTAAGCAAAAATCAGAAACTACATGTACTTTGTCATCCCACACTCCCAGAACATAAAGTCTTTGTTTGTCCAAAGCACAAAAGCAAAAACAGCACACATGACTGCCTATGTCTATTAAATGTGGTCTTCCAAAGGCTCAGACTTTCAATGTCAATCCGTTTAAAACAAAAGGCATACATCAACGGCACTAATAGCCAAATGGCCATGACCAGACAATCGTAATTTCAACATAAACAGGCTTTCCTCAATCCTGCTGATTTTCAGTATAATGGATGAATCTTTCTGGTAGGGTACCCTCGTTTGTTCTTCCTCATGGAGTATGCCCTCCTGCAGAGATAAAGCCTCTTTAAAGAGCATGTCTGCCTTCTCATTTAATTCCCTGTAAATATGAATGGAATTTAATTCCCTGTTAATATGAATGGAATGAACTTCCAAGAATTTGTTTCTGACCTCAGTCACTCTGTCCTTGATGGGGCACTACAGCAGATTTTCTTTCTTGTTCTTTCCCTTAGTTACTGTTTGTTTTGCTTGTTGTTTTTTCTGTGAGATACGTGCATCCCTGTTGTGGGTATGCAATTTATAATAAGTTTGGAGTCCCCCTATAACATCAGTTTTTTCATTCCTTCTTTCTGAAGCAATTTTGAGTAGTAGCCATAAAGCATAAAATTCAGCTCTGTTGTTTGTCCCCTTCCCAGTTGAATTTTAAAAGATATAAAACGTTTTTCATTCAGCAAGAGGATCACCCATGCTCGACATGAACCTGGTGATCCCTGATAAGCACCCTCAAAATATCCCCAAGCTACAGATTTGTTTAAAATTGGACTTTTCACCATTCTGGACTGCTTCACTTTCACCAGTTGCCATGCTCCTCCACAGGCTTATCTAATTTGATGACAGATTTGAATAGGAAGAATTTCTTTACCTTGGAAAGTCATCTCATTTCTTGAGATCCACAATGCCAATACAACAAAACATGGCAGAGCCCTATGTTCTTTGWCAGATTTGCCCTTGTACCATCCTTCAAAACAAGCTGAAATGGATTCCCCTGTCCAATTTCCTTTGCCATTGGCCAGCTTCAAGACTTTGCTCCAGAGTTCTGTTGCAAATGGGCACTGTATTAATAGATCATCTGYGGATTCATCACTAGTTTTGCACATAGTGCACCTACCTTTACCCTGGCAAGCTCTCTTCTGACAGCTGTCCCAGCTCAGAATTTTATCCAACAATGCCAACCATAAAAAATTCCTGTCTTTAATGGATTGCTCAGCTTCCATATACATTTCCATCGCTATTTCTTTTCTCCTTCTACTTCCTTCTCCATCCTAGCCTCATAACCTAGCTTTGTTGTATATTTACCAGAAGCTTTATTTTTAGCCCATATTAATTCATCCTGATCATCCTTGAGCCCTTATAGCAGTGTGTTTCAAATTGAAAGTGAATTGACTCCATTCTTCTGCTATATCTACTTGGAGGTTCAGCTATAAGGCAGGTTTCCAGCCTTCATACGAGATATTGCTGGACTCAGGATCTGCTATATCTGATAAATGATAAATGCCCAGATTATTTAATGCATTCTTCAATGGTTCTGAAAGCATAACATAATTGCCTAAGCATCCCAGCCATGGGTCCTCGCCAATCCTATCTCTATTTCCTTTCCTAACTTTCCAAGCCTTCCACTTTCCAACTAGAGTGAATGCTGTCACCCATACCTTCCAAATCACTTATGCTCCACTATTATCACTACACTGTCATCACTTTTTCCCATAAGCCATCATTGTGCATCATTCTCCAAAGGCTTTTGGCTGCAAGTGCTTGCCAGAAGAAGTGGATAGTTTTTAGGCCCCACCACCAACCTTTTGGCCTAGCTAGTTTTCTCCATTTAACCAAGGATATCCCTTCGTTCTCTGTCTTCCCAGTCTAGAGTAAACTAAAGAATTTTCTTCTTATCTTTTCTAACATACCTTTAGGAATGTGATCTATAGACAGTGAGTACACTAGGACTCCCTCCATTACAGATTTGACCAAGGTCATCCTACCCTATCTAGAAAGCCACATGTAACACCAATTTGCCACCATGCCTTCAATTTTCTCATATAACCATAGCCATTATTTAAATTTATAGTCATTGGGTCTTGGATAAAATCCCAGATATTTAAGCCCATTGTCAAAGTGGGTAGGAGAATAAGGTAGGATTTGAGACAATTGCCTTTCCAAGTTACCCTCCAAACCACTGAAAAGTATGGATGACTTGTGAGCATTCACTTAAGGCTTCTCAATATAGATCTATATTTTTTTTATACTTTTTGGCTTCATTTGCTGTTCCTAAACCAAATAGCATTACATCATCCGCAAATAAAAGATGTGTCAAGGTAAATGATGCCTCCAAAATGATTCCCTTTATGGCCCCATCTTGCTAAGGGATGTGTTTCGGCATTCTCTCCCCCAAATTTCCTGGCCTTCACATTGAATTTTAGATCCCCACCTAATATAATATTGTCATCACTTGTTAAACTTTGACGTTTAAATCCTCTCCCCACATGGGCCGTAAATACTAAAAGGGTGTTGGCTGATTGCTTCCTCCTGGTAGGTCTGTTGATCCACTTCCGTAGCTTCCTTTGGCTGATGCACAATCTCTTCCTCATTTGGGTTACCTTGAGCTGAGTTGTTGGAGGCAAGATGATTTGAGGCTGCAGATAGAGAGTCCTTACACATATTAAGGACCAAATTGCTCAGCATACCACACTCTGCTTCAAGCTCATCTATTTTTTGCTAGTGTTGGACTAATAGATTCAATATATTTGCCATCTGGGATGAACAATACTTCTCATTATCATGGACACAAAAAAAATTCTTGCCTTCATAATATCCTTCTAATTTCTAGCAAGCCCCTTGAATCCATATTAACAGACAACACAAACAATAGAACTAAACAAAGAGGTCGAATACCAGAGCTGATACTAAATAGATCTGAGACTGCAAACCAACTGATAAGCCTGAACCAAAGTCCACTGATTAAAGAGCTGAAAAGTCCCGAGAGAGATGAGCAAAAAGTCTAAACCCCAAGGCTCGTGAATTAGCTTCCCAAGCCCCAACTGAGAGAAGAATTGAAAATAAAGATTGTTGAGCAAGGAAATAAAGCTCAAGGTCTGGGAATCGGCAACAATCTAAGGTAAAACCAACTTTGTCGTAGGCCTTAGCCAGGTCTATTTTCATTGCCAAGGCAGGAATTTTTTTTAACTTTATTGTGTGCAGCCCTTCTTGTGCAGTTCCCTTCAATCATGAATTTGCCTGTTAACCAGGAAGCCAACTGCTCTTTTGACATAAAACCTGAGAATATACTCTTGAGTCTATTGGCCAGAAACTTTATGATGATTTTATAAAGTGAATTAAGTAACGAGATTGGCCCATAGACAACAAATTTCTTTGGCTCATTCTTTTATGGAATTATAGCTATAGCATCAATAAAGCAAAATAACCCTTAGCTGCACACCAAAACACCTTACAACTCCAACTTGCATGAGAAACCATGAGCCAAGTACTTGTTTGTTACTTAGGTTTTAGGTTTTTGGACCAAATCGGCCGGTTTGATCATAAACCGGCTGGTTGGTCATAAACCGGCCGACCGGTTTGGTTTATTGGCGGTTTGAATCGGTCGACCATCAAACCGGTCAAACCGGCCGGTTTCGGTTCCAGTTCGACTGGTTTTTAAAACACTGCTTGAAATAGGGATTTAAAGAATTTTATACCTTCTTCAGCAATTTGAGTGAGTTCTAGCCATTGGACCTTCTTTCTTTCTCATCTCCCAAATAGTATTTATATTCTTATGATGTTTGGCATAATTTTGGAAGAATCTAGTGTTTTCATGTCCTTTTGCCAACCAAATGGGCCTACTTTTCAAACTCCATTTTGCCCGTTTTTGTTCCAAAAGCTTCCTTTTGATTCCTTCTAGTTCTTTTAATATCATGCTCTCTTCCTTTGAAAAATACCTCTTGCATTGTTCTCAAATAGAAGCCTTATCTCTTCCTCACTCTCGAGTCTCAACAAGTTTTTTGAGCTTCCTTTGCTTTTCTTCTTGCCCATTTTGCTACTACTTTCTTTACCTTCCTCAGATTTGCTGTGAATTGGAACATAGCTGACTCAACTATGCTAGGGTTATACCTCCTCCTGTTCTGTATCACCATGTCTCTGAATCCTTCTTCTTTTAGCCACAAGTGATTGAATTTAAATGTGGCAGGAGGTTTTTGTTCATCTTTTTTGATCTGAAGCATAATAGGGAGATGGTTCGAAGACCCACCATTCCCTACCAAATATATTAGCCTTAGCAACAAAAAACCTATCTAATCTCTTTGAAACCTTTTCCCTGCCACTCCTTGAATTACTCCATGTAGGAACCATCTAGATTGGTCCATGTCACATAATCTCAACTCCTAAAAATTTGGGTGAAATAGTTGTGAATTCAGCCTTGGGGCCTTCACATTGAATTTTAGATCCCCACCTAATATAATATTGTCATCACTTGTTAAACCTTGTCGTTTAAATCCTCTCCCCACATGGGCCATAAAAGGGTGTTGGCTGACTGCTTCCTTCTGGTAGGTCTGTTGATCCACTTCCATAGCTTCCTTTGACTGATGCACAGTGTCTTCCTCATTTGGGTTACCTCGAGCTGAGTTGTTGGAGGCACAATGATTTGAGGCTGCAGATAGTCCATACACATATTAAGGACCAAATTGCTCAGCATACCACACCCTGCTTCAAGCTCATCTATTTTTTGCTAGTGTTGGATTAATAGATTCAATATATTTGCCATCTGGGATGAACAATACTTCTCATTATCATGGACACAAACAAAAATCGGCTGAAGTGCTATATTGTTGCCTTTGAGTGTTTCCTCATGCCTTCGTAATATCCTTCTAATTTCTAGCAAGTCCCTTGAATCCATATTAACAGACAACACAAACAATAGAACTAAACAAAGAGGTCGAATACCAGAGCTGATACTAAATAGATCTGAGACTGCAAACCAACCGATAAGCCTGAACCAAAGTCCTCTGATTAAAGAGCTGAAAAGTCCCGAGAGAGATGATCAAAAAGTCTAAACCCAAGGCCTGCGAATTAGCTTCCCAAGCCCCAACTGAGAGAAGAATTGAAAAGAAAGATTGTTGA
The DNA here is from genome assembly GCA_009831015.1 of Picea engelmannii. NCBI lineage: Eukaryota > Viridiplantae > Streptophyta > Pinopsida > Pinales > Pinaceae > Picea > Picea engelmannii. The sequence continues at coordinate 71,659 of ML779247.1, read as the reverse complement.
GCAAGGAAATAAAGCTCGAAACCCCAGCCCTTGAAAGCTATCATAGAAGGACAGAGTCCAAATCCAAAACTAAACAAACAAACCCTAAAGAAACTTGAGAGATGCCTTCCAATGACTCAGCCATGATAGCAACAATCAAGGTGGCAAAAAAAGTTTTACTTGAGGAAGAAGGCCACTGAGCTTCCTGAGTATCATGAAACCAGAGAGAAAGGAAGCTAGAGCAGGAACCCCCAACACCTCCACCTCGACAGACAATCTAGGAAACCAATTTAGACCTAGAATCCAGAGGAATGAACTGAAGCTAATCTCTCAAATCTTACAAATCCCAACCCATCTCTGCTAATATCCCACCTCGCATGCATGAGACAATAATGGAAGAAACATGACTCAGGATGGGTGATAAAGTCCGCATGCCAAAATCCGAAGCTCGTGTCTTTGCAAATTGTTTCCAAGTGCATGGATGTAATCCCATCACATGCCAATCCATATGGTTCTTAATTGCAATGCTATGTGTCTCAAGGATCTGTTGGATCATAGACATTAGGGAATGTGGATGAAATTAGACCGCCCCATTTTTTTTTAAAATTCCCTGTGCTAAATGGGTAGCCTCATTTGCTAAGTGGTCAACAAGCCCATTATGTTCCCTTAGCACATGACAATACAATATCCTGGATAGTGAATCATGATTGAGCAACTTTGTTAATTCAGGAGACAATGGAGGCCAGTTTGTTGTCTCTTGGAGTTATATGATGAATCAAGGTTTTGATAATGACTCTAGAATCTCCGATAATGATCAATCAGTCTATGTTGGAACTAATTGCTATTGTTAGGCTTTGAAGCAATGCATGAGTTTCAGCCTGATTATTTGTCGAGACTCCAATTCCGCAAGCAAAGGATGTTTCCTGGTTTCCCTCGGGGTCAAAAAATGACCCCCCCGCTCTTGCTAACCACTAGAAGTTTGGGTTGTTAAGGATTGAAATATTGTCCACTTTCATTGTTCTGTTTTATTTTTCATAAGGATTGAAATATTGTCCACTTCTGTTGCTGTTTTGTTATATATTTCATAACGGCCCCAAGGCTGAATTCACAGGGTTAAGATCCAGGAAATCTCTAGTTAGGAGGTGAAATTTCTATTTTGTATTGCAGAAATTTTCACATGGTTTAAGAGCATTTTAGAAATTTCTACATTAATTACAGTTTTAGATTTGTTAAAAAATTTTGGTCCGTATAAAGGTTGTAATTGAGGTTATTTTTTTAAGGATACTTCTTCTTTCTTTTCCAAATTTGATCGAGAGCAAGGATTAGAATTATAGCAGAGCATACCTTTTCTAGTTGACTTGCTGGATTTTTCCTCTTTTTGGCCTGCTTCTGGAAGTCCCAAATCCTTTGGCCTGCTCGTACATGAAGAGATGACCATGTCTCCCCTTTTTTAGTTTGATTGATTTATCCCCAGGTCTTCATTTGATTTGTCCAGTGGCCCTTCGAGTATCATGTTATCCAAATACCCCCTACCACCTCTTTCTTTGGTGCTTTTATTTCTTCTTGGGAGGCCTTTTCTTTCTTCCTCTAGACCCACCTCTTATCGTTCTTTGTGAATTCATTCTAGACATGTCCTATCTCATAGCATCTTAGAAATCTAAAAGATAATTTCCAGTAATCCAATGGTTGAGTAAATTTCCATTCCCCCCAAACAATTTTCATTTCCTCTGGCAAGCCCTTCTGGAGGTTCATTTCTACTAAAATTTAATTGTCTTCTTGTCCACTTTGGTTTGGAAGTTTGCTTCAAAATCAATAAAACGACCTATACCTTCTCCTAAGACTCATGCTATTTTTACTCAAAATCTCCAAGGGTAAGCTAGACATAATTACCAAAACATGCTACCTATAGAATGTCTCTTTTTGTGCGTCAAAACTGGGCTTCCAACCCTTTTGGGATAACAACGAAGGCCCCTGGAACTATTTTTTATCTAGGATTTTCTCCAAATCACTTTCACACTTGAGTTCAAATTTCAAAGGCAAGCCATCTTTGAAGCAGCATATGGAATATTTGCATATACTCTAGTGTTTCCTTCCAGTTCTTTTCCAGCCACCCTATTAATTAGCCTTCCTTCACCCGTTTCCCCATGAACCATCTAGTTAAGGTTAACTTCATTAGGTTCTTAACCTCGTCCATGCCCTCATGCTCTCCCAACACCATCCTCAATCTTATACACTTTTTCCTCTACCTGCTGCCCAAAACCCTGAAACTCGGTGCCTTTTCTCTTTTCTTGTTGTTAACCTCTTCATCTCTTGTCTATTTGGCCTGGGATAGGGCTCCAAACCCTCTGCCTTGCTTAAAACTTGGCTTGCATTCATCAATTAAAGACTTAACCCTAGACACTTCTTGGAAACAATTAATATCTCTTCCTCAACTAGACTCTTTACCACTTAATGAGAACCTCAACTCTACAGGGTTTTTGGAATGTTCTGTCTCCTTTACTTTTCTCTCAAGAAGACCCCACTTCAAAAAATCCACCATTAAACTGTCCACTGACAATAACCTCTTCGGATTCTTGTTTGGCGCAAGATCATCATGTCCATCTATCCTTGTGTCATCAGAGGATCAACTCTTAAATATTTTGTCCTTTTCTAATTGAGTAGACTTTACTACCACTGCAGTCTTGGATGGATATCCTCATCTAATGTTTTGTCTAGGCCTAGAACAACCTCTTGACCCTAGAATGTTTTGTCCCATCCCAAATTTCGATTAATTCTTCCGACTAAAAATGGGTTTTAGAAAGAACTCCTTGCCCTCATAATCCACATGCTCTTCCATCTTGCTGCCAATAACACCTCTTGCTTTTTGATTCAATGACATTCCTATATGCAGTTCTACAAAAGCTATTTTCAATCATGTCAAAACCACATATACTTGATTTCTTGAAGGATAATTACTATTGTTTTCGCCTTTCTTATAAAGGACATTAAACATATTCTTCTGTAGATTAGCATTAGTAGAGCTTAGATCTTATAGATGAGCTTTGTTTTTTGTTTTTATAGGAGTGACCTTCACACTCCGGCTATGTATTATCACTTCTGTATTCAACAGTCTCGTTGACCTTCTTTTGGTCATTTGTTGGACGTTAATAAACTTATCGTATCTTATCTATATGGATTTTCTAATTGCCTGCAATTACACGACAAAAACTTAATTTATGGAGTGATGTGGATCACCAAGGAGTATCTGAGCATCTTTAGTAAGCACATCATCGTTCATTTTTTTGTCTTCTGGCATCATGTCGCATATTGGAGAATGGAAAGGATTGAGTCTGGAACTGATCAAAGATGATTGAAAGCTCATGCAGGCAGGTACATGATACCGTTGTAAGGGTATCCAAAGGTTGCTACCCTTGAGAAGGTAACAATCTCAACAGCCAACTCTGATCTAAAAGTTGTGACATCTCCTAAATGAAATAGATTGGTCACCTCATCAAAAATTGTATGTCATCACCTTTTCATAAAACAGAAATGGCCGACAGTCTAGATTATATATTTTTATTCATTATAGTCAGTTGCAGGAGTTGATTGATTATAGTGCTTTTCATAAAGCACTTGATTGATTGATTGTCGTCATTCTTATACGATTGCATTATTTGTACAAAAATGTGACTTTTCCATTATTCTCTTTTTCTTTATTAAGTTTATTGGTTTATTCGATGACTGGACACTCAAAAGTCTTTTGAAGGTTATTCCTCTCTGGTTTTCCATGTTGTCTTTTTTCTCCTGTTGAAAGCCATAAATTTCAGTATTTAGAAATGTTTTATATTTTGTGATTCATACTCTTGACTTGGGTGTTGTGCATTTATTTTTAGGTAGCTGAGCGCGCTTTGTTTCTGTGGAACAATGATTATATTATAAATTTGATGTCACAACACCGATATGCAATATTGCCATTGATTTTCCCTGCTCTGGAGAAAAATGTAAGAAACCACTGGAGTGTGCTTGTGAACAATTTGACTTGGAATGTGAGAAAGATGTTGATGGATATGGACCAAGAGCTTTTCCAAGAATGCCAACGTAGGTTCCATGAAGAGGAAACAAAGGCAATACGCACACAAGAGAAGCGCGAAATGACATGGCAACGTTTGGAAGCAGTTGCTGCTTCAAAAGCTGTAAGTAATGAACTAGTGCCTGTAGCACATCTAAGCGGTAGCAATTCTAGTCTGAAATCTTCATCTGTCAGTTCACCATTTGTAATATTATTATATTAATCAATCCTTGGACAGGAAACTGAAGTAGTTGGAGGCATGTCACTTTTGTTTCGACCTCTTCCTTTCCAAGTGTATTGCAACATTTTATGACTGAGAGTGGGCTAAAAGTTGTCTTGCAGGTAAGTTTCTCTTGAGGAGGTCTTTTGGTCGAAAACTGCAAACTGAAACAGAGTTTTGAGCTTTGGCTTCGAATTCCTTTTGCAAAAATAAATATTAAATTCTTTGCACATATCTATTATATCATTCTTTTCCCTTGTGAGCTGGGCTGAAAGGAAGTTGGAAACATAAATGTTTAAAGTATGGGTTCTTCATTATTGGTCAACCACATACTTGATTTTAAGTATCAAGTTACTTTGGTTGGTCTACTGCCTTTCTACCCATATGTTGTAAAGATTGTCAGAATTTTGCCTCTTACTGGCTGGCAGATGTGCTTTTACTTGTTTTCTTACAATTGCTATGCACTGCTGAGAGCCTGCATGTGCCAAGTATGTTTCTGTGAATGTAGCTTCAAGAAGTGTTAGAAATTCATAAATTTGGATTGCCAGAACCTTTGGTAACTGGCCATGGTTCTAGCTTCCTTTCCACCCAGAAGTATGATAACCTTTTCTGCCTTATTGCAGAGAGCCATTGATGGGCTTGAATTTAGTACAGGAAGTTATTGATGGATTTGTTTACAAGTGAAAAAGTTTAGATGCTTATGTCAAAATTGGAGCATATTTCTTATGCTGAGTGCTTGCATTTCACTAGTGATCTTTTGAATCTGAAATTATTCTATTACTTTTTTTTTTTGAAAAAATCTGATAAGTCATTATTACATCAAATGGCTTTCCTCTGGGCCCGTACATACCTATGCAAGGAAGGCAAGTGCATGATATCTAACTCCTAATCTAGGTTTTCATAATCTTTTCTTGAGGCAATTGGATGAGCTGAATTTTGAATAGCTAGAATAGAGACTTTATGAAATATTAAATTCATTCATCAGATGAGCTTTCTGGCACATCTTGGGTCACAGCAAGTGGAGAGTGACCATCCTGATTACTTGCCAGACTCTAGACAGATTCACTGCAGCACCAAGGATCCCTATAAGTTATTCTATTTCTGAATGAATTAGCATATTTTTTGATGCAGTATTCCTGGCTTTGGTTGTATATTGTACCTACTCTTGTGCTCATATTGACTTTTATTACTTAGCTTGAGTATTTAGGCAGTCTTTTAACAGTTCCATGTCGGTGGCAGAATTACGGTCTTCCAGGTGATTTGTAGTCCGAAGGTTGGCATAAAGCTTCTGTGGCAACTTTTTAACTGCAGGAAGAAACGAGAATTTAATATTTATTGATCAGCTATATATTGCATGTTAAATTGTTACAATGGCAACTTTGTCTGCTCCAGATTCTAATAGGCCATACATATGCAATCTTGAACTGTATAATGCATTCCGGGTACAGCCTTCCTTGTAACTATATGTTGAATGACAAATTTTATAGGCCTCTTCATATCTGCTTAATTGATCAGTATTCTTATATCATCATACTAGAATGTTTCAAAAATGTACTTTATAAAACATGCTTAACTTGGAAGTTTGTTTTCATTCTTTGGTTCAAACTACATGGTAGCATTATAGCTAATTCGGCCTTTATCATTTCCATATTGGCTCAAACCAGGAGTGTGTTGCCTCTGAAAATACCGTGAACTAAACAACCAGCTCTGTATTACTTAGCCCACTCTTTCACGCATGCTTAACATGATTATAGGCAAATGACATGTAGCCTGTTTTAGGTGGAAAAGTGATGATTCTGTGCTTCAAGACACCAGTGTTAAGTTTGCAACATTGAATGGAAAATCACTAATAATAGGTTAGGCAGAGAGGTAGAGAGATTGCAGGGTAGATGACATGAAGCTAAAGGAGGGATGAATATTGAACAAAGAAGGGAACACGAGGCTAAAAGTGACTGCTGCATGATATGATCCTATTTCCTGTTGATATTAGTCTGATTGCTACCCTGTCTGTTATGCTCACTCAATTGGCCATGCAATTATGGTTGCTCAATTGGGCTTGGACATTGTATCTTCATGGCTATAACTGCATGTAGCATGACCTTCTATAGCTAGATTGACCCTCTATGTTGACATCCGAGGTTAACCGGACACGTGCTATATTGTAACCTCTATAAAGGAATATAAATTATCCTCTACTACTAGTCATAGGCAATGTTCCATTCTTTTGAGTGTAATATTTATTTGGGCAGGAAGGTGTCACAAGCTTTGAAACCTTAGTCTCCTTATAGTAAGCACCCTTAATTGTTCAAYTAGAAGCCAATATATATGAACAATGCTATATTAATTAAATAAGAAAGGTTGCTAATTTGTTACTACAATGCATATGCTAGTGAAAATGGTAAGTATAACATAAGTGTTTCACTTTATGTCTTTGAAATGTGTGTTTATTTGAACCCCACACCCCAAAATAAAAAGGAAAGAATAAAAATAAAAATTAAGTATTGGATTTACATCTCATTCTATTTCAGGCACGGATGATGATTCTTCCTCTACAAGTACTCGAGCTTTAGTTATAATGTTTCCGACAAGAGATAGCCTCAAGCTGATTAGCCAATGGAATCTTGAAAATAAAAAGATAAAATCCCTTTCCTGTTGCACTTTGCAAGAAGAGAATAAATTAAAACCAATTTCTACGTCAAGTCTAGTCATAAAGAACTCGCAAGGCTGGTCTATTTGACCTCAAACAAGCCTTTTATGCATTTAATTATTAGCAAAAATAGTAGTGAAGTAGTTTTAACTGTACATAATCATAAACAAGAATAAGAAATAAGAATTAGAGCTTAAAGATGTCAACCTTTACTTCCTTGAGCAAACCACGAAGTATTAATGTATCATTTGTAAGAAGATACGATATTTACAAATTTCACAAGTTATTAATTCATTCCGTCTCTTACAACGCAAACAAAATTCATTCCGTCTCTTACAACGCAAACAAATCTTATTCAAATGTTACATCTCATTCTATTTCAGGCATGAATGATGATTCTTCCTCTTCAAGTACTCGAGCTTTAGTTATAATGTTTCCCACAAGAGACAGCCTCAAACTGATTAGCCATGAAACTTGAAAATAAAAAGATAAAATCCCTTTCCTCTTGCACTTTGCAAGAAGAGGATAAATCAAAACCAATTGCTACGTCAAGTCTAGTCGTAAAGAACTAGCAAGGCTGGTATATTTGACCTCAAACAAGCCTTTTATGCATTTAATTATTACCAAAAAAAGTAGTCAAACAAGCCTTTTATGCATTTAATTATTACCAAAAATAATAGTGAAGTAGTTTTAATTGTACCGAGTCATAAACAAGAATAAAAATTAGAGCTTAAAGATATCAACCTTTCCTTCCTTGAGCAAACCAACAAGTATTAATGTATCATCTGTAAGAAAATACCATATTTACAAATTTCATAAGTTATTAATTCATTTTGTCTCCTACAATGCAAACAAATCTTATTCAAGTGTTAGTTACAAAAGAATATTCATACAATTTGCATGTCACCAAAGTTATTTTATTATTATAAATTTTACATTTTTTGTTTTTGTTTTTATCTATAACATCACACCACTAGGTGCAATTACAATGGTATTCCAAAGTTGATTAAATGAGAAACTAGTTGATAACATGAATCCAAATATGAAAATCCTAATTATAATTAACTTGATTGATCATTACACCGCCTCAACTCTTTGATCGAAATGATAGACATACATTGCCTCAACCCTTTGATCGAAATGATAGACATCAGATCTTCAATAATTTTATTGCATCGCATGCATCTTAGTTTAAAATTAAAGTAGATATTCAATTTTGTGCTACTTTATTGAACATTGAGCTTTCATTTAGTTAATATGCTTTCCAAGATTATTATGCAAATCAACACAAGGTATCATGTAAAAGTTTTGCCTTAGAAATAAGAACATTAATTGCGATGTCATTGTCTCTAGTGGCATTTTATTGGATGTGCTAGTTTGGATTATACCTTTGTATATAAAAAGAGAATATAGCCCTTAACTTTGGAAACAAACTCTTGAACTTCAGAAGTATCAAATGCATTCCATAATAATAGACACAAGAATATATAAGGAACCCATAAGGTAGGGTAACACCATCAATTATTTTTTATGGAAGGAATCATTCCAAAAACAATGTTTGTTATGAGAATCAACATTAAATATATCTCAATACAATGATACTCGTGTATTTATATTTTTTCATGAATATTTGTATTGGCCTATGCCAACTACCATTTATTATTATATTATTTCTTCTAACAACTTGGTGGATCCATTTACTACCCACCTACTACCAAGTGGATCTATTCCATGGTTATTGTCACTTTACATTCATTATCCCCTTAGATACTTCCCTAGGTATTCCATATTATTCTCCCTATTTACATTATGTTCCATTTCCCTTTGCATGTTTCATTTTCAAAACATGAGAGAAACCTATATAATATGACTTGTTAAACAACGTAGCCGAATGGTACCATGCATGAACATCTATCCATCCTAGTGAAATGTGGGCATGGGGTCCAACTATGGTCTTTTCTCCTTGAACTTGATTCTGGTTGTTCTTGGTTTTCGTGTCTTCGTTGTGCTACTTTGATATCTTTATGCATTGCTTTTAGTCGTCCATGTGCCTCCATACTGGGTGTCTTTCTAATTCCATGTTGATTCATAGTAAGTTTGTCAATGCTCACACCCTTGCCTTGATGATTGTTGTTTCTCTGGGTGGTGTAGGTGGTGATATACAACCACCTTAGCTATTGGTTATTTTTTCTTTGACTCTTCAATATGTAGTTTCTTTGATTCATTTAACGCCTTAGTTTCTTCATTTTATGCTCTCCCCGAGGGTTTTTTTCAATTGTTTATGTAGGTTTTCTTCTCATTCAACCTTAGACTCTTCATTTGATGCGTCATTGGGTATTGCAATTTGTTATTGTACAAGGACTTTTTCATGTGCCCCTTTAGGATTTTCTTGCTTATCAAGGGAAATATTTTACAATACAATTTTCTTTTTCTTGTACAAAAGCTTAAAAAACCTCTTTTGCACATTAATATTTACTGTATCAAGTCCATCCAAGGATATCCCAAAACCACATCTACAAAATCTATATCTATAGCATGAAAATATGAATACAAAGCATATTTAACCATGGTAATATTCAAATCTTTAAAAATTTGAACATCATTACTCTCAACCTGTGTGCTTTGAATATGCTTTGCATGAACTTGCAATCTTCCATCCAAGTAACATTGATGAAATTGTGCTTGCAACAAGGGTTAATATAAACAATGACCTTCTTGTTGAATACATCCATGAACTTGTAATATGAAGTTGTTCCATGAAAATTAAACTTTAGGGATCTCATTATTCTTCTTCACAACATGAGATCACCTGTCTAACAACACTCGTTCATACTCTTTATTTGGAAGTTCCAATAGTCACGTAATTTGATTTGAATTCACCCATATGGGAGTGTCATGTTTTAGATTTAAGTATAGAGCTAGTTTCCATAAGGCTGCTTTTTTCCCTTCCCAAACTCTATGAATTCTTCAATACTAATGCCATCATCTTTTTATGTAAACAACATCTTGCTTGGAAGAAAACCCTCGACAAAAACTAGGGTTTTGAAGAAAATCACATACTTTTCAATGGAGTTCCTTTGTGCGACTAGGGCTTGAGGCAACTAATGTAAAATGATAATAACTTCGACGTTACTTCTCTGATTGTCTATTATGGCCACATTTGTGAAATGCTACAATCTCTTTGCAACAACTAGCACTTATTTGATTGAAATCTAGGCACTTTATCAAAAGATATTTGATATGCAACTACGCAGTTGCCACCTGAAAAACACCCTAAAACAACTGATTTTAAATCTATCATAACTTCACTTTCCAGACTCTGATTTGGATGATTTTCTTTGAGTTTGGGTATTTTTTTTAGAGGAACTTAGATTTACCACTGGTTTCTTTAGATTTTGAACAAAAAGTTTCAAAAATCAATTTGAATGTTACCATCCTTTTCTTTTCCTTCGAAAATCTACAAAAAGAAAAACAAAATTCTTTCAATTTATGTTTAAGAAATAGCTTTGATACAACTTGTAGTAAACCTTGGTATATAAAAGAGAATTTAGTTCCTAACTTCATAAATAAACTCTTAACTTCAAAAGTATCAAATGCATTCCACACA
>ML779247.1:38329-54577 GCA_009831015.1 Picea engelmannii | reverse complement strand
CGACATGATCAATCCACAAAGGGGGATTGATCTAATCAATAATAAATATATTTTATCTTTATCCACAAAAGGGGATAAGAATATTCTTTACAATTACACAATATTTTAATAGTCTCTAGTCCTAAACATGACTTCTCAATTAAGGCAGCTCTGAAATAGTTCTTTACAAATCTGAAAATGAGGGTCTTTGTACCAACCATCGACACTTTCTAACAGGTCGATCCTCTTATTTATAACATTATTAACTAAAAATAACTACTAGAAGTGCAGTTGAGTAAAACAAAAACTCGCTACATGGCGCTTTCATCTCTCAGCCTCTCTAAGAGTCATCACATGATCTCACTTGAGTGGATGACTCTTTTTGTAATTCAACCATTTGACGAAGAGATCCTTGCATGTGTTAGCATACAAGAATCTATGTTGTTCCATTGGGGTTGAAAGGATATCTCTTATCTCTACTGCCCGTGCCCGATACTTGACTATTCTGGCACTTAACTACTGCAACATGGCTCGAGCTTTGATCGGGTGTTCCATGAACTACTACACTTGTCCCGGCGCCATGTCCACTACCTTTGCTATCTCCGCAACCCATGATGAGTCTTGTTCAACATGTGATTTGACTATGTCGCGCAAGTCGACAAAGTCATCGGGTGTGCCAAATTCGGGGAGGCCGATGTCTCTCATTTCCCGGTTGATCTTGGACTAGCTCTTTTCGCACTCAAACCATTTCTCTTGGATTTCCCGATGAGGTTCTTGAGCCATTTTTACCCAATATTCGATTGATTTATTTATGCGGTCGATGCTGCTTTCCCTTAACACCCAGATGTCGTGCTCTTCGACATCTCGACCCTGTTGAACCGCACTGATATAGTCGATCCTTTCCATGGCTTGGTGTGCTTTCTCATACCACATTTCCATATCCTTGCATGTCGCCAACGCCATGAGGGTGTCTTCTTGAAGCTCGACTATCCTTGCAGCGAGTAGGTGTCATTCATCTATAAATTTACTGTAGGCCTCTTGGAATTTGCTTCTCAGGAACACCGCGACCTGTGTGGTATCCTCGTAATATTTCGCCAAATGGAGTAGATGTTCCAATTCCTTCTGTGTAGCGGCCAACTTCTCTTCATCCCTTTTCTCTTTGTCCAGGGTGGCATCTGTGATTGCCATCCCTGCACCGATAAGTTCGGATGTCTTGGCATGCTTTGTGTTCATCAAATTTTCCTCCATGGTGATGAGGATGAAGTGATCTAGAGTGATCCTCCTCTTCTTGGTGGTTCTCTTCATGATAGCTTTCCTTTTCCCGTCATAGGAGATGGCATGTATATCAATAACTTCATCCAAGGGTTCGGGGATTTGTTGATCTCCCCATGTAAGCATATTTCCCAGGCTTCTGATGATGTATATCTGTTCAAGAATGGGTTCTTGAACCTCTTCCATGTGTTCCGAAGCTCCGGCCTTTGGTTGTTGCCCGTCGGGAGGTTGATTACCAGTAGAAACTGAAGCATCGGGGGTAGGATCGATACTCACTTGATAATCGACTGTTGAGATGCCGATTTCCTCCTGTGGAGCTTCTTCTTTTTGTTTTTTCCCAACCCTGGCTCGTCCATCGGACTCTCTGGTACATCGAGTAGCTTAGTGTCTAAGATACTTTCGACCTCCTGGTCATTTTTTGGAAGGCCCCGAATTTGAGCGTCGGGAGTTGGGGAAGATGCCTTCTCGGGCTCCTTTCCCTTTGTGATTTGCACAGGAGTCACCAGGGACACCTCCGAACTTTCCTCATCATCATAGATGTTTATCAATTCATGGAGGGGATTTGGTGCACTTTCTCTCCCTAATGTTCTTACTATGTCCGCTGAGTTGAAACATCCCCTAGTGATCCGGCATGTGGTGTTGTAACTTCAGGGTTATTTAACCTGGCGATTTCATCAATTTCTATTAGCTGAGGGCCGCTTGAACCTACTCGACTTTCATTTGGGTTGTTGGCAGGGGCCCTTGTCATTCCTACGATGTCCGAGTCATCCTACAGCGGATAAATTACTCGCTGAGCCTGTTCTATCATGAGAAATCCTCTCGTTCGTGCATCCTGTGTCATAGGAAATCCCCTATCTTGCACTGGAGCCACCAGGGGAACCTCTGTTGCCTCTGTCGCTATGATTTCTTCCCTGGCTCTGAGGGCCTCTTGAGCCGAGTGCTCTATTGTCATCGCCTATTCATCTAGGCTCATGACCTCGAACTTGGTCATTTTGGGGTCGACCATCCTTGCTACCACCTCGTCCTAGTCTTAGGAATTTTCTGTGAAGACTTCATATTCGAATTTGTCATGGGTGTACGACCAACAGGAAGACACTTGTGAAGCATGTTGCAAGATCGGGCCCTTTGGATCATGCTTGCGGAATCAACCTGTATGGAATCTAAACTCGAGCTAGCTCAACCCTTCTTTTTTGTCTTGAGCATTGTATTTTACCAAGTGGAAACCTACATGGAAACCATAGGGTATGAACACCCGCTTCTTGTCCTTGACCAGAGTGGCATTTTAGCCTTGCAAGATGGTTTGATAGCATATTTCCCCTACTACAAGACGGTCTGGGACATGCGCTGGTAGGATATGTGGTGCTCTGGTGGCCCCGAACACCATGATGTAGGTGTCGCGCTCGTCCAAGTACCAATGGCCTACCTTCGATATCATCTTCTTGGCCGCATCCGATAATCTTGGGCATTCCTTCTTAAAAAGAATAAAATAAATTCGTGCGATGAATTCATCGCAGATGAGGGAGTAAGACTTCTTATACATGTTCTCCCATAACACTTTGAAATAGACATGGACCAGGAGCTCTGCGACATGCCAACTCAGATTCATGCTGACGAAGATGTTTCTGGCGCACATGACATCAAGCAAATACAAATCCATTTAGAAATATGGCGTCTCTCCTTGCTTCGACGTCTGAGCATGTTGTATGCAGATTCTCAATTGTTTAGAAATTATTGCTCCCCAGTTGAAACCGCTTCCGAAGATTGCCACTGTGTAAGCCAAGGGCATCCATGCCTCTGAAAATCTAGAGCAGTCCTTCTCACCATATAATCGACATATGAGAGCCATCATATAGATGTATGGCTCCCTTAAATTGGTCATCCCATACCAGCCAATGCTCCGGTTGGTATACTTCTTGTCCTCCCTCTACCATGAGGCCATCACCCGACTGGTGTCATGGCACTCGTAGAACTTCACGACAAAATCTGTGTTTAGCCACTCCTTAGGATCTCTAAGCTTGTATTATTTCTAAACTTCCACCGGTAAGAACACTCCAACACACCCACCATTTTCATCATTTATTAAACATTTTTCTGTGTCTGTGTGGTTGATGAGCCACTTCAGGACTTCAATATAGGAAAAAACAGGGTTTCTGCTCGCCACCATATGCATGTGCGACCATCAGATTTTCGGGAACACCTCGTCGTTGAGTGCTCTTACATCTGGATCACTATGTGGGACATATTCTAGGTATTCCTCCTGGATGATCTTGTTAAAGAGTTATCCCCACTGTGGATGCGCCATCTTGGATCCTGTGGTTTCCTCTGTATCTCCAAAGGCCGGAGGCTGGGTGAAAACCTTCTTCGTCACTGTCTTAATGATAGGTTCCAACCTCGGAGTGTATTCTAATTGTTTTGTAGCCCCTGGAGAGGAACCCTCGCCTACCTTTGGTTCTTTCAGCTTCAGTTCCATCGATGATTGTCTGGTGGTTGGCTTTCTTGGCGGCATTGTTCCTGCAACTAAAATAAACCTTCAGACACTGTGTAAAGAACAAAACTGGATAGGAAACATATAATTTGTAGCCATGTAAAATTTATAGACTTGGATACATACCTGTGAAGCTTGCTAAAACCTGGTTTTTATGATACTCACGGGATCTATGCAATCTTCTAATTACTCGTCTTGCTTCTTCGGATGCTCTGAATTTCCTCGCGTGCATAATGATTTCAGTTACAATGGCTCAAGAGAATTTAAACAGGGAAGAACTTAACATGTCACATCAACCATTCAATTCGGGTGATGAGTGAAATTTTAACAAATCTTCTGTCGAATCTCTACAACTTAAATTCATCGTGGGTTGATGGCAGAGGTGTGGGGGTGATGTGGTCTATCGGTGATTTTAAACTACTTTTTTGATTGGCGCACAAGGTAGCAAATAATGCGGGATTTGATATTAATTATCCCTTTAAATGCTCAAAATCTGATCGTATCTTACGCTAAAAGGTCCCATCGTGTCACTCTCTCAGTGGGTGGATCGGGGATCGGGGATGTGCTATGAACGTTTTTGTTGATGTCCTTCTACAAAAAAAATCTTCAACGCCAATCAATCTCATCGTACAATGCTGCCGTGGTGAAGTTGACTCAGAGGTGTGACTCAGACTTAGGGAACCAAGAATGACTCGGTGTAAAACTAGACTGTACGGTTCTCCAATCTGACAAACACACGTGGCGTTGAAGATTGGTGACCTAATTCGCATGTATTAATCGGAGTCAGGACTTTCCTTAAGTTATTCGTTCTAAAACAAACCTTATCTTTCTGATGTCGAAAAAAGTATCGAGGGTCGACGATCGACGATAAACCTATCAAGTGCTTTTTCTTCGGATTAGATTCCTTGAAAAAGTCCCGATGTCGAAAACACATTGGGGATCGACGATCATGAATATATTTTGGCGTGGTCAAAATGTTTGTTGCGATCGTTTTAGGCTTTCTCGATTCCGATAAGCCGAAGGGGAATCGACTATCAACACTATCCTAATGCAAGACTTGTTGCAAAACAAAAAAAATTCCTTTTGCCGATACCGATGGAGACCGACGTTCGACGATCGAGTTTTCCTGAGTGGTTCGTTTCCTTCTTTGAATTCCTTTCGATGCCGAATCTAAGCACATTGGGTGAAGTGTTTCGGTTGTTGATTCTTTATTCAGGTGTTAAGGCATTTTAAGTCACAGGGTTTTATAAGTTCAAAACAAACTTGAATAGGTGATGAGAGTCATGACAATAAGCAAAGACAAAAAATTTCTCGAAATGAAGTCGAATCAGACAGTGCAAAAGATCAAGTGGTACTCAAAAAGAAAAATTGACAGAGGCTTTTTTAGGGTGTGTTGAGTTCTCAACAAATAATGACTTACTGGGCGAAAGCATAATCTTTATTCCTACCTCGGGCTTAGGTGAAGGTGATGCAAAAAATGATTAAGAGCTTAACTGGTTTTTATCAGTCTCTTTTATCCTTGCATTTGAAATTCCTTGGTTGGTGCATTTGGGCCTGCCTATGGGGTTTTTAGCCTTTATTCTACCTTCATTTCCTGTAACCATGAATCACACCCTCTTTGACAAGAGTCTAGTAGAGAATTCACTGGCACTAGGCATTTTAGTTACCCTTATTCACTTGCTACGGTGTTGCTTTGCTGCCGGCGAGCGTCCATAGCCCTGACAGAGTCACCTTGATGTCACAGACCTTGCTCCACTGCCAGCGAGCGTCCATAGCCTCGGCGAAGTTATCTGCATACCCTCTCCTACTATGCGTTCATTTGATATAGTTGATTTTATTTTGGCAGAATGCCTTGAGCGAGTGGGAGAGGAGGACATTTTTTATTTGCAAAATGAGATGGTTAAGGTGAAGTATTTTTTCTAGATTTGTCTCTGAGGTACATGTAGTCCTTTCCAACTTACCATATTTCCCTTAAGGTTTTACCAGATCACCAGGCGAACACTTCATCACTTTTCCAAGGTTGTTCATCTGCGCAGGTTAGATAGAGAACCCTGTTAAACAACCACAGGTTCCCTTAACACTTCTTGTGTTGTATGTGAGGGATGAGTTAGGAACATAGTTCGTAATATCACATGAATTGAGGTAAACCATCGTCTTGCTAAACACAATCTTCAAAAGCGCAGAAGTACTATAACAAGAAACAAAAAACAAAATGCATTTCGTAATCAACCTAGTTAAAACAAAACATCGTGAAAATACACACACAACAATATATATATATATAAAAAAATTATTGTTTTTTTTAATGGAAATATTGTTTTAGGGCTTGGCCATTTACCGAGAGGGCGTCAGGTCCCCCCTTAGATTTTGCAGTCGATACATTCCTGCCCCAATCTTCTTGGCCACCTGGAAAGGTCCGAGCCATAGATTCTGTAACATAGAATGTTTTCCTTTCGACTCATTTTCTCTATACCATTTTAGGACCAAGTCTCCTACTTCAAATTCTTCTCCTTAGCCTTATGCTTATCAAACCACCTTTTCACTATCTGCTAATGAGATATGAACTTTGATTTTGATTTCTCCCTTTCTTCTTCCAGCATGAGGAGGGTATCAATTCTTTGTTGTATGACTGATGAGGGTTTTCCTCTCGAATCCTGAGCAAGTTGAAGGGATGGAATATATAGCCTGTTCGGGAGAATGGCTTCCTGTCCGTATACCAGAAAGTATGGGGAATTCCCTATAGCTTCCTTGGGTGTAACTCTATCGGCCCGTAAATCATTATGAAGTGAATTATGCCAGTTCCTCTAGTTGTCTGCAACTATTTTATTCAATATCCTCACTAGGTTCTTATTAGTTGATTCCGCCACTCCGTTCCCCTATGGATAGTAGTTTGAAGAGTATCTGATTATGATTCCTTTGTCTAGATAAAACTCTGTTAATAAGGTTGAAGAAAAGTAAGTTGCATTATCAAAAACCAGGACAGAAGGCACATCGAACCTTGTGATCAGCTGTTGTTCTATGAATTGGATCACCACCTTATTGTTTACATGAGTCAGAGGGATGGCCTCTACCCATTTTGTGAAATAATCTATGGTGGTTAGTATGTATCTATGCTGTTTTGAAGAACTCGGTGTAATTTCCCCTATGATGTCTAACCCCCATTGCTCGAATGGCCTGGAAATGACCACCGGTTGGAGTGGGACAACTTCCCTCTTATCCCTCCCCGCGCTTATTTGACAAGTCTTACAATTTCTAGCGTATGTGTAAGCGTCCCTGAAAAAAGTAGGCCAATAATAGTTAGCTCTTAGTATTTTATGAGCAGTGGTGTTTCCTGCGAAATGTCCACCTTCAGGACCATCATAGAGCTCCTTCAGAACTTTGTCTACATTTTCACATTCGAGACATCTTAAGAGTACCCCATCATAATTAACATGGAAGAGCACTGGATTTATGAGGCAATATTGTGTGTATTTTAACCCAAGGGCTCTCCTTTCCCTAGGGTTTAGGTTTTCTAGGAAAGTCCCATGATGTAGGAGATAAGTCAGTTTCTCGTACCAAGACTCTTGCCATGGAGAGATGTATGAAGCTTCGACACACCATAATGCCAATTAATTCTCCCATCTGGAGTCTTCATTTACTTGGTCTTGGGCTTTAGTTTCTAGTTTGCATAACCCTTGTCCCTTAACCAATTTAGCAGGTTTTATATCTATATCAAATTCTTGGACTGCTGCCATCCAATTTCCTCTTCTTTTCCCCATCTCTTGTTGAGTCAATAGGGATTGGACTGTAGGGTGAGGCATGATGACTTTGGTATGATTATTAAGGATGTAAGACTTGAAGTGTTTCAATGCCTTGTATACAACATATACATTCTTGTCTATAACATGGTAATTTAGTTTGGCCCTTTGGAGATTAGTGCTCATGAATGATACAGAGGCCTCGTTGTTGTCATCATCCTTTTGAGTCAATACTATAGCTAGCGATTGGTCGGAGGAAAAAGTATAGAGGAAGAAATCTTTGCTGAAATCGAGACTTCGTAATGCTGGAGCTTGAGATATTGTAGTCTTAATATTGCTAAAATCCCTTTTTCGTTCATCATCCCACTTAAATTCAACATCTTTACGAATCATTTTTTGTAAGGGTTTGATAGTTTCAACGAAATCGGGGGTAAATTTTCTTACAAAATTGATTTTCCCAAAGAAAGATTGCATAGACTTTTTGTTGTGAGGTAGTGGAAGCTGAGCTATAGCCTTAATCCTTTCCAGTTCTATGTGAATCCCTGCTTGAGATATAATATGACCTAACAATTTACCTTCCTCGACACCAAAGATAATTTTATTAGGGTTTAAGGATATACCGTATTTCCTACATCTTTCGAAAATTTGGGTTAAGTGTTGAATGTGATCTTCTCTGTTATTCGAATACATAGTCACACCGTCCAAATATACTACTACACACTTGTTGATTAGTCCCCGAAATTCTACGTTCATATCCCTTTGGAAGGTCTCTCCTGCATTGATTAACCCAAATGGAATGCATTTATAAGCGAAGGTTCCCCACTTGGTTCGGAAGGTAGTTTTGAAGCGGTCTTTTTCCGAAACTAGAACTTGGTTGTAACCTGAGAAACTGTCTAGTAAGGATAAAATCTTAGAGCCATACATGGTCTGCAAGAGTTGCTCCATTGGTGGGACTGGGCAGTTCTTTTCCGACACTCTATTGAGGTTTATGAAATCTATGCATAGGCAGATCTCCCCAGACTTTTTCCTCACAGGAACCAAATTTTCTACCCATACAGAGTGTCTAACTTGGAAAATAATATTGGCATCTAGTAGTTTGTTTAACTCCTAACACATGAGAGGCTTCAGGGATGGGTGGTATTTTCGGAGCTTCTGTTGGAAAGGTTTTAATTAAGGTTTTAATGGGATAATGTGTTGAATGATATGGGTATCATAAGTTTTCAGATCTCGGTAGGACCATACAAAAACATCTTGATATTGCCTGAAAAGTTTGAGATAAGCATTCCTTTCCTCTTTAGATACTGTCTTGCCGAGATTTATATTTTTGGGAATTTTCGGGGTTCCTAAATTTATAGTTTCGTGCATGGGACAAGAACTCCCCGTCTTTGCGTTCTTTGAACCTTTAAATCTTTCCCTTAGGTCAAAAATGTTTTGTAAATTGGCTATTCCCTTCGGTATCATGTGAGACCTTGGTTTGTCAGTCAGTTGATCTATCTAAGGATTGATTTTTGCTAATTGTTCCTGGAATACTTCATTGTCAATAGCCAAGTCTTTAAAATTATCTTGATTGGTCAAAAAGTTTATGATCTGTTCATCTCCTTCAAAGACCTTCCAATTAGAAATATTGTTGGGCACCGAAGGTTTGTAGAGTAGCTCTACAGTGAACCAGGAGGCTTCATAATCTTCTAGAGGTGATAGCCTTGAGGCAACGGTGGCCAGAGAATCAGTGAGAATGTTCTTTGTTCTGGGGATCGCTGTAATGTTGAAGGCTTCAAAATGCTCTATTAGCTTGTGCACTTCCTATTGGTAATTCCTCAGGTGTGGAGAGTTGCAATCTATAATGTTCCTTACTTGTCTAACGATGATTTTACAATTTCTGAAAACCTTCAATTCTTTAACGTTTAATTCCATGGATTCCTTTATCCCTTGTACTAGGGTTCATACTCAATGGTGTTGTTTGTGCATTTGAATTCTAGTCTACAGGACATGAAATGTCATTTACCCTTTGGATCAATGAAGATGAACCCTACCCCTGACCCTTCTTGTGATTTAGATCCATCAAAGTATAAGGTCCAAAATCGTGGGAAAAACCTATCAACTTCCCCTTTTTGTCACTTTCCTCCTTTCCTCCTGTTTGTTCCGTGATTTCTAACGCAGGTTCTTGACAAAAGAGGGTTTCCTCTATCATCGTCGACAATTTTTCTTGAAAATTCATTTCGGATTTTTGAGTAAGAGGGACATCAGATGAGAGGGGGGAGAAATTCCTGAAATCAGAGTCACATGAATAATTGCCTAGCATGGGGAAATCTACCGCTGAGGGTTCATTGAGGGTTTCTAAGTCAGTGACAATATGTTTTAGATATCTTTCCCTATCGATCCTGATCATATTAGTGTGTCCCTTTAATGGAAACCAAAGGTGAGCCTAGTTTGTACTAAAGTATCCGTTTAACTTCTCAGACCAATCTCGACTTAATAACAATCCATAAGCTTCTGGGATATCTACTACAATGATGTCAATTACTTGCACAAATTTAGGGTGTGTTTCTATTTTGAGAATTACATCCTTTAGTTCTCCCATGACCTTCACCTGGGTTCTATCTAGCTGTATCAAGCATTTATCACTTTTGAGAGGGACTGCGTTTAATTTTTTGCAAATAGACAATGGCATAACATTGGAGGATGCGCCTGAGTCAACCAAACAATTATGGCGATTTCTGTTGAAGACTTCAAACGTCAAAAGGAACGGTGGGACAAAAGGTTTTCCATTCTTATCCTCAGAGCAGGCATTCATAGTTGGTTTATTTCTTAGATCCGTGGGATTTAGATTTCCTCCTTGGTCAATGATTTTTGTAGGATTTTCTATTGATTTCAATGCTTGTAATAGAAAGTCCTTTTTCTGAGGGATTCTACACATGTCCATGATCGATATAGTTTCCTTCAACTTATTCAAATATTCTACTATGTTGTAGTCTATCTTGGGCGATTCTCGTGTATGGATGTTTATAGGGTTTCTTTGAGGAGAAAAAGGTGCTTTAAGGTGATCGGGAGATGGTTTTCCTCCCGAAGTTTGGGTCGTAGTAAGGTCGTTTGAGACAGGTTGACCCCTAGTTCGTGTTTGTACAACTAATACTTTTGCGGGTGGTTCTTGAACCTAAAATAGGTCATCAGAAGGAATAGGTAGGTCAGGGTCCCATATCAACATGGCTGTTTCTTCTGGTGGATCAACTTCTTCCTGATCGACAATATACATAGCTGAGTCGCTTGATTGTTCGGTTAGGGAAACTTGGTCTAGAAACTGGTTGGCCATCAAATTCATGGCATGCACCTATTGAGGGTAGTCTCTTTCAGAGTGTTTCTCTTGATGATAGGTACATAAGAAGTCAAATGCTACATTTCCCAGATTGATGTTTAAGTTGGCTGGGGGAGGTTCAATTGCTTTGAAAGGCAAACTTCTTTTAAAAAAGGGTTTATAGGGCCTCTGGCCTTGGTTTCCCTCCCCTACACTTTTCTTCATGTCTATGATTTTGTTTCACAACTTCTTGACCACGTGATGTAGGTCTTCTATGTCTCCACTTCCATTTTCGGGACCTTGTTCTGTTAGTTTTCGTGGGGGTCTAGTCTACAAGAGTCCTCTCCTGGGAGGAGGTTGAACTTATTTTTTAACTAATGAGACCTGACCTTCTTTACATCCTTTCATTTGGAATTCTATTGTTTTGGCTTCTTCAAAATTCTCAGCTAAAGTTGGTTTGGCATCCCTTTTCACAAACATGGAAACAGAAGCTGGGAGAGCATTAGCGTATACTTCAATTTGCAACTTCTGAGTAGGTTTAGCTTCAGGTTGGAATTTGTTTAAGATAATAGTAAATATTTGATTGAAGTCTTTAACCTTCTCCTTTGAAATCATGGTGGCGGTGAACAACTCATCCATCAAATCTCTTGTAGTGCTTTCTTCTACAAATTTATCTAGAAAATCCTTTTGAAACTTTGTCCAACTAGTTATGGACCCTACAGGTAAGTTAAAATACCACGTGGAGGCTGAGTTCTTGAAAGTGTAGGGGAGAAGCCTGCATACCATGTCTTAATGTTGAACATTCATCAGTATGATAACTAATATGGATTTTTTGATATGGTCTTTAGGAAATCCTGAGGTTTTAGGATCAAATTTAGGGAGTAACTTCTCTGGATGTCGGGGAAGGTTATGTACGTGTCCAGGGATGTCCAAGACATCTTTGGCGAACCAAGGTTGATTATTCTGAGTTGTGTTTCCCATTTCTTCATTATGATAATTGTTATCTTCCCTGTCTTCCGATCTCGAAACTGAGTGTTCAGAGTTGAACCCTTCCTCGTCGAAAAAGTTGTTGGGCTTGGAGCACTTACCGGTCGGTGTTTCGGGGATTAGATTGAGAGGATGTTCAAATTTAGTAAGGGATAAATATATCAAGTCTTCTATTGTGTGCACAAAAACCTGGTCGGGGGACTCGACCATTGATCTGCTTATTTGTTTTCTTCTAGGAAGTAACAGAGCTAAGGGAAACGTGTCGATCTATCGGGCATAAGCTCTTGTGATTCTTATGAATTGGTTCAATTCATCGCGAGGAAGAGTGTAAGGTATCTCAGGGAATATATGTTCTTTCTCTGGCTGGGGTGAGTTACTCATTTCAGGAGTACTCAATGTGTATGGGTTGTCTTGGGAATGACTAGCCATGCATGTGGGTTGTTTTGAATCTACAGGATGTGTGAAAGGTTTTGTAACAAATATTGTCATCCATTCATTCTTCAGGACCTCCTTCTAGAGATAATTCTGTTAAGGGGTCCTAAATCCATTTAACTCAACAGTAGGAACCAAACTTGCCACCAAGGCCCAATTAGACTTTGCATCGTTTAATGGTGTAATGGTTCTCCAGATCTTGTGATCCGACCAATTAATCGATGGGATTTATGTTTTCTTGTGAAAACTCCTCCTTCAGTTCAAACGTTCTCTTTTTGTATTTTCTCTTATAGGTGGGACTGATACAGGATAACATCCGGTATAAACCAACTAGGTAACAAAGTGGGAAGGCTTAACTATTGGAGAAGGCTGAGCTGGGATAACCCTTTCACTCTAGCATGTAGACAATGATTTTCGACCACAATCCTAGTACTAATACATTAACCTACTGGTATTCCAATTATTGATTGAGGTATGATTATCGGAATAAAACATACATGCGATAAACGATGGCAAGAAAAATAGTTTCCTTAACTCTAATCATCAATCACATACTAACACAACGATTTACTTTTCATCATTAAAGACAAGAACTATGAAAATATTGAATCAGATAACTTATCAACAGATTCAAAAGTTCTTACTTGTTACAACATCCATTCATGAAATAAAAATTAGAAATAATTCTTCCTCAGATCCAATCGTACATGCTTTTGATGAAAATCACAAACTTGTCTCTGGTCCTAAACATGACTTCTCATTTAAGGCAACTCTGAAATAGTTTTTTACAAATCCAAAAATGAGGGTCTTTGTACCAACCATTGACCCTTTCTAACATGTCGATCCTCTTATTTATAACATATTATTAACTAAAAATAACTACTATAAGTGCAGCTAAGTAAAACAAAAACTCGCCACATGGTGCTTTCATCTCTCAGTCTCTCTAAGAGTCATCGCACGATCTCACTTGAGTGGATGACTCTTCTTATACTCCGACCATTTGACGAAGGGATCCTCGCATGTGTTAACATACATGAATCTATGTTGTTCCATTGGGGCCAAAATGATCTCTCTTATCTCTACTGCCCGTGCCAGATACTTGACTATTCTGGCACTTAATTGCTGCAACATGGCTCGAGATTTGATTGGGTGTTCCATGAATTGCTGCACTTGTCCTGGCGCCATGTCCGCCACCTTTTCTATCTCTGTAGCCCATGATGAGTCTTGTTCGGCATGTGATTTGACTATGTCACAGAATTCGAAAAAGTCAGTGGGTGTGCCAAATTCGGGGAGGCTGATGTCTCTCATTTCCTGATTGATCTTGGTCCATATCTTTTCTCACTCCCATTTCTCTTGGATTTCCCAATGAGTTTCTTGAGCCATTTTTACCCAATATTCGATCGATTTATTTATGCGGTCGATGCTGCTTTCCCTTAGCACCCGGATGCCGCGCTCTTCGACATCTCAGCCCTATTGAATCGTGCTAATATAGTCGATCCTTTCCATGACTTGGTGTGATTTCTCTTACCAACTTTCCATATCCTTGCACGTCGCCAACGCCATGAGGGTGTCTTATTGAAGATCAACTATCCTTTCAGTGAGTAGGTGCTGTTCATCTGTAAATTTATTCTAGGCCTCCTATAATTCACTTCTCAGGAACACCACATCCTATGTGGTGTCATGGTAATATTTTTCCAAGTGGCATAGATGTTCCAATTCCTTTAGCACAATGACCAACTCCTCTTCATCCCTTTTCTCTCTGTCGAGGGTGGCATCTATGATTCCCATCCCTGTGCCGATAAGTTCAGATATCTTGGCATGCTCTGTGTTCATCAACTTTTCCTCTGTGGTGATGAGGATGGAGCGATCTAGAGTGATCCTCCTCTTCTTGGTCGCTCTCTTCACAATAGATTTCCTTTTCTAGTCATAGGAGATGGAATATATATGAGCAAATGCATCCACGGGTTCCAGGATTTGCTGATCTCCCCAGGTAAGCATATTTCCCAGGCTTCCGACGATGTATATCTGTTCAATAATGGGTTCTTGAAACTCTTCCATGTGTTCCAAAGGTCCGACCTCTAGTTGTTTCCCATTGGGAGGTTGAGTATCGGTTGAAACTGAAGGATCGAGGGTAGGCTCGGTACTCACTTGATAATTGACCGTTGAGATGCCGATTTCCTGCTATGGAGCTTCTTCTTTTTGTTCGCCCGACTCTGGATCGTCCGTCGGACTATGCATTTGTGTATCCGGTACATCAATTAGCTCAGTTTCTAAGACACTTTCGACCTCCTGGTCATTGTGTGGAAAACCCCGAATTTGAGCATCGAGAGTTAGGGAAGATGCATTCTCGAGATCCTTTTCCTCTGTGATCTGCACAAGAGTCACCAGGGACACCTTCGAAATTTCCTCATCATCATAGATGTTTATCAATTTGCGAAGGGGGTTTGGTGCACTTGCTCTCCCTGATGTTCTTACTATCTCTAATTGAGATGAAACTTCCCCCGGTGATTCAGTCTGTGGCATTGTATCTTCAGGGTTATCTAACCTGGCGATTTCATCAATTTCTATTAGCTCAAGGACACTTGGACCTACCTGAATTTCATCTGGATTGTTGACAGGGGCCCTTTTTATTCCTACAAGGTCCCGGTCGTCTTATAGCCAATAAATTACTCATTGAGCTTGTTCTATCATGAGAAATCCCCTTGTCTGTGCATCATATATCATAGGAAATCCCCTATCCTGCACCGGAGCCACCAAGGGAACCTCTATTGCCTCTGCTGCTTTGATTTCTTCCCTCACTCTAATGGCCTCTTGAGCCAATTGCTCTATTGGCATCGCTTGTTCATCCATGCTCATGGCCTTGAACCTGGTCATTTTGGGGTCATTCATCCTTTCTACCACCTCGTCCCAATCTTGGGCATTTTCTGTGAACACTTCATATTCGAATTTGTCATGGGCGTATGACCAGTAGGAAGACACTTGTGAAGCATGTTGAAAGACCAAGCCCTTTAGATCGTGCTTGCAAAATCAACCTGTATGGAATCTAAACTTGAGTTGGCTCAACCCTACTTGTTTGGTTTGAATGATGTATTTTACCAAGTAGAAACCTACATGGAAACCATAGGGTATGATCGCTCGCTTCTTGTCCTTGACCATAGTGGCATTGTAGCCTTGCAAGATGGTTTGATATCATATTTATCCTACTACAAGATAGTCTGGGACATGTGCTGGTTGGATATGTGGTGCTCTAGTGGCCCTGAACACCCTGATGTAGGTGTCGCGCTCGTTCAAGTACCAGTGGCCTACCTTGGATATCATCTTCTTGGCTGCAACCGATAATCTATGGAATTCCTTCTTAAAAAGAATAAAATATATTTGCGCAATGAGTTCATCGCAGATGAGAGAGTAAGACTTCTTATACCTATTTTCCCATAGCACGCTGAAACAGACATGGAACGGGAGCTTTGCAACATGCCATCTCAGATTCATGCCGACGAAGATGTTTCTAGCACACATAATGTCATGCAAATATGAAGCCATGTAGAAAGCTGGCATCTCTCCTTCCTTCGACGTCTGAGCCTGTTGTATGAAAATGCTTAGTTGTTTAGAAATTAACGCTTCCCAGTTGAAACCGCTCCCAGAGATCACCACTGAAAATATGGACCAATCCTTCACACCATATAATCGACAAATGAGAGCCATCAAATAGATGGATGACTCCCTTAAATTGGTCGTCCCATACCTGCTAGTGCTCCGGTTGGTGTACTTCTTGTCTTCCCTCCACCATGAGGCCATCACCCGACTGGTGTCGTGGTGCTCGTAGAACTTCATGACAAAATCTATGTTTAGTCACACCTCAGGATCTCTAAGCTTGTAGTATTTCTAAACTTCCACCGACAAGAACACTCCGACACACCCACCATTTTCATCGTTGATTTAACATTTCTGTGTTTCTGTGTGGTCGATGAGCCACTTCAAGACTTCAATACAGGGAAAAACATGGGTTCTGCTTGCCACCATATGCAGGTACGACCATAGGATGTTGGGGAACACCTCGTTGTCGAGTG
>ML779247.1:0-22333 GCA_009831015.1 Picea engelmannii | reverse complement strand
ATGATTTTCTGACGACTATGTTGTGTCGATCGTGTTGTTCGACTTGTGTTTAGTCGATGATGTTTGTTGACTTGTAAGTCAATTTTGAGTACATCGAGATGCAAGAAAACACCATGTGCTTTGATGAAGTACAAGATGCGACATTTTGTTTGAAGAACAAAAGATTTTGTTGGCATCATTTTTCAGTCTTGTATAATTTGTTTTCAAGATTGATGGTTTTCTTGGCTTGTGACAAGATGTCGCAGGAAAGTTTTTGCAGCCATTGGAGAGTTGATTATGTTGATGCCAAAGAGTTCGAAAGAGGGACTTGATTCTCAGTGGGAAGGTTGGCATTCTTCCAAGAACAGAGAGAGCAGTGGGTCAGCATCAGCTAGAGAGCAGTGGTTGAGGGACATAGCTAGTTGCAGTGCAGGACATGTCAAGGTATTCAGGTGATTGTTGAAAAGACTTTTCAAGTAGAATCAGTTGATATAACTTGAAAGAAGATAGATAATCATAAGATTTTGTGGGTCCAAAATCCTTTCAGTGGGAAGGTGTGATCAAAATCTGGACCAGGGGTCAAATTTTAGCCAAAAAATCAACGTTCTTGGAATTGCTTCAAAACGAACGAGAGCGTAGCCCTTGTCATCACGAATCCAACACAACTCGTTTCGTCTCAAATGAACGTCAGGAGCAAGAGATATAGTGATCTGTTCGAATCGCCAAACAGGGAAAAAAAGTGCTGACGGTGCAGTCCGTACAGATGCTGACGTGGCATGACCATACGTTGACTTAGCAGAGGTGACGTGGCTTGACCGTACATCCATACGATGACGTGGCATATTTTGGTTGGTAGTTGAGGTCGAATGGTATCTTGACACGTGGCATTGTTTGGTCAAATGATTGGGTGCCACGTGGCCCAATCATGGGCTGCCACGTGGCACCCCAGTATTTGCTAATGGTTTTCTTGTTAATACTATGGGTTTCATTGTATTTAAATTACATTAAATTATGATATGGGCGCGACCAGGCTGGGGATTAGCCCCAGCCCCCGGTCGCATGTATTCATATATATGACCATTGGTTTATAAATGGAGCGCGCGCGCGGGGTTTTTAAAAACTTGTAGCTCACGGTTCCTTTGTGTTATGCCATGTGACCTTAACCTTTGGCGCGTTGGTTTTGGTGTTCAACGGTGTTTAGCCCCTTTTGTTTATGCGTGAGGTCATATGACCCACCATATGCCCAGGTGCTAGGCGGTTAGGGGCTGGAGGCACCCTAACTGTCCTACGGTTTGCACCGTTGGCGCGGTTGCGCCCGGTACCGGGTTTTTTATGCCTTAAATGGCGTGTGTGCTGGGTTCATGCAACAAGGGTGCATTTTGGCGAACCAGTTTAAGCATGGTTGAAGGAGGAAAATGGAGGAGGCCTAACTTCTTCATCTTTTGGCCGATTGAGGTGCCGTAAAAGCCCAGCTAGGGGTTTTTGGACATCCTGGATCCATTGGTGCTGTTATCAAGGCCATTTGAAGACTTATTCTATAGGTTTTTCACCATTGAAGTTTCAGGAAGCTCCAGGGAGCTTTAAGCCCTTATTGATCGAGGACATGGTTTGGTGAGCCTATGTTTGTTTTCTGTGATTGAATAATCATTTTTGGATAATTAATATGCTCTGAACACATTGTGACAGGTTTTAGAGGTGTTTGAGGACTTTTACAGGTGTTTTTTCCAAAGAGAAGCTCAGGGAAGCTTATGGCCACATGTAGAAGAGGTCATACCTGGATGAGCCATGATCCATTTTCAGAGTTCTATTAGTCATTTTTGGGTTTTTTATGTGTTCTGATATCAATGGTACAGTCTATTTTTCCATTGGAGTTTAACAACAGCTTGTAAAATAACTTTTGACAAATTAATCCCAGAGAGCTAAGTCCATTGATGGAGGCTCAAGGAGATGTAGCCCGGAGGGGGGTGAACTCCTTTATCAACTTGTTCTTGTTGTGAGTTTGATGGTTTATTTGATGCAAGTTGTGTTGCTGTGTATTTGTTTAAAGTACATATTTAACCATCTAAAATAACAATTCCTCACACATAAACATTTACAAGAAGATGCATGAACTTAACACATAATTTTATCTTGCATATTTATACACATGAAGCAAGGTCCTGTAAAGTTTATTTTAATGAAGTAGCGGGTGCTTGCATAGCATAACAAGTCAGCCTTCTATTTTCAGATCACTCTCACTTCTTTTGTAGAAGGACCTTCCATTAACATGGTATCATCCACAAATTAGTTATTAGAGAGGGAGGAATAAGAGTTATGAAGATTCAATCCTTGTATATTTTGGGATTGAATAACATCTATAAGACTACGTCCCATCCTCTCTGACATAGGAACACAGAGGAAGGGTGATAGGGGATCACCTTGTCAAATTCCTTTGGAAGGAAAAAACGGAGCAGAGGGAGCACCATTAATCAAAAGGGAGAAGAAATCATAGGAGACAAGGGCCATAATCCACTTAAACCAATCATGATAGAATCCAAAATATAAAAGGACATCATTAATGTATTTCCAACTCACAGGATTTTGACATGTCTATTTTGATTTACATGCTTGGGGTTTTGGTATATTTCAAAGAATGAACAAACTCATGAGGTAAGATATTACTATCATGAATCTGACGCCCTTCCACATATCCTGATTGCACAAGGAAAATTAGGAGAGGTAAATGAGGTTTTAGGCATAGGGAAATGACCTTCGATATTATTTTATAAATGACATTTCATAAGGATAAATGGTGGAATTTGCTGGGATTAGTTACCTTGTCCTCCTTGGGGACCAACACTATGAAGGTTGCATTGAGGGCTGGGAGAACACCTAAAATTATTTCAAAAACAAGGTCCCACACCAATTTTAACCACTTTCCAACTATGGTGAACCCATTCGGCATAGGTGATTTTCCCCGGGCCATACTCATAACAACCGCTTCCATCTCTTCAAGGGACATGGGGTGCATAAGGCTAGCATTATGATCAACCATAACTAAGAGAAAAATGTGTTTGGTGATTGATTCAATGGTATTCGATTTGTCTGGTTGAGGCTCTGCGAGTAAATCCTAAAAACAATATGTCATTCCTTGCTTAATATCATGATGGAAGGTAAGATTGATACCTTTAGCTGAGGTGATATGAGTGATGCAGTTAGAGTACCGACATTAGATCATGGAACGATGAAAGAATTTGGAGTTGCGTTCACCTTCCTTGAGCCATTGAACACATGACTTTTTCCTCCACAAGATCTCATATTGCTTTGTTCGTTCTTCCATTTAAATGGTTAACTCTTTTTCCTATTGAGCAAGATCTTCCGATATGCCATTAAGAATGATTTTCTGCTGAAGGTTCTCCATTTGGGATTCTAGTTGTGGCTGGGATTAGAAAATGTTTCCAAAGACCGATTTGTTCCAAAGCTTAAGATGTTGTTGGAAGTAGTACATAAGAGATCCATTTGAAATCTTAGCATTGTCCCACCATTTCTAAATATTACTGAGGAAGTCAGGATGAGAAAGCAATTTTTTTTTAGATATGAAAGGCCATTTGAGAGGGACACCTTGAACATCAATATTAAGGCAAATGGGCCAATGGTTAGATCTAACTTCCAGAAGAATTCTTTCTTCTGTATTAATACCTGAGAGTATGAGTGATTCAGATATCAAGAACCTATCATGTCTGCAAGCAACCTATTGAGATCCACCCTGATGATTATGTAAATAAACCATTGGTGGTTTCAATGTCTATAATTTTTTGGTGCTAAATAAAAGTATTGAAGGCCTCACTATCTGACTCTAGCCTCCTAATCCCCCATTTTTTCTTCTTTCATAAAGGAGATTAGGTTGAAATCACCTCCTATAATCCATAATTTATGTTCAACCATATCTGAAATATGCTGAAGTCGATGCAAGAATTTACAATTTTCATTAAGCTATTAGGGTCCATAAACATTAGTGATAAATCCTAATGTCTCTGCACCAACTAGTCAGAATTGGGATGTTATGATACAACTGGTACATAAAAATTTGTCTATTAGAACATAATTTGGGTTCCATAGGATGGCTAGACCTCTCTCCAATCCTTTGGAATCAATGACAATTGATGCAATGTTTCTCAAGAATCTAGGGAGAATATTGGCTAGCATTGTGCCAGAGCATTTCATCTCTTGCAACAACACAATGTCAAGAGTTTCTGTAGTTATCTTCTTTCGTAAGAGCCTGTGTGTTTACTCTTACCATTGAGTCCTAGGATATTCCAAGAGACAACTTTCATTGGAAACTAGAAGAGGGTTGGAAGATATTTGTGATCAATGCATTCTACCTTGAATTAACCAAAATGTCACCTATTTCATATAGCATATGCATGTTTGATTTTCTACCTCTTTTTTCATAATCTTTGGAGTTGTTTTTGGGTTTTAGATTATTGTCTTGATTTTCAAGAGTTAGATTAGACCCAATAGGTGGGGACTGTTGAAATATTGTAACTGCAAAGAGTATTCTATTTTATTATTGATGTATTATCCATTAGATCAATCCCCTTTTGTGGATTGATCATGCAGGTATTGTAAATGACCAAATCCCCTTTTGCGGATTGGTCAAACCTTAATTGTAATATGATAAATGAGAAGTCGCCCCCCATAATATATTAAAGTGGTTATAACCACCTAGATTGAGAATTCGACCTTGCCAGTGAAAAGACACCTCAGTTCAACACCTGCCAAATTGTATAAATAGGAGAGACCAACGCCTCATTTGTTCACTCACTCACTTGTTCATCAAAGCGCAAGTTTGGAGCTGCAATTGGAGAAGAAGGAAGAGAGAGAGAGAGAGACATTACTTGGGAGAGGAATTTCTATAGTTTTTGGTTTATTCTCTTGGAATTCTCTTGGCTATCTATATTAAGGAAGTTTTTGCTGGGTTTTATCCCCCATGAGGGTTTCCCAGGATAAATGATGTGTCTCTTGTGATTATGTTTTTCTCAGTGATCGTATATATGCTATGGTTATATAGTGAATTAAAAATAAACCTAATAATAGCTTAAAATTTAACACGGTATTAGAGCTAAGCTAAAGAGAGCATATTTCACAASAAGAAGAAAAACGTCACTGTTGCCGTACATGAAAATTAGGGCTTTTTATTGAAGAAGATTTTYAGCCTCAAAATGATCTAGAAAAGTGCGCCCTAACCCAAGGAATTCTTTGGCACCTTCAACACACCTTTTCAGTGGGTAGATCTCCCGAAAAGTGAAACCCTAGTTTTCACAAAATACCAGAAGTACTAGAAAACCAGAAGTACTAGAGTACCATAAGTACCAGAAAACCAGAAGCACCAGTCTAGAAATCCGCTGGTCAAGTTTGAGGGGGTAAAATTTGGATTTTCATAAATCTGTCTGCACCAGCTTACTCGCCTCTGCTCAACGCATCTATCCCCTGGATCAAAATTTCAAAATTTGAAGTTTGAAAAATTAGGGTTTCTTCATAAAACCCTAAGTTGCAGTTGCAGTTTCAGAACCAGTTGCAGTATCAATTGCAGTTGCAGTACTAGTTGAAGTATCAGTTGCAGTACCAGTTGCAGTCACCCTTGAAGTTTTAAAAGGGGTTGGTAATTATTACTGCTGCTACCAGATGGTGCCACTACCTGCAAATGCTATCTGAGGTATGTACTCACATATGCTTAAATTGTTAAGATTTAAAGGGTATTTGCAGGAGAAGGGATATCTTGCCATAGATCCATAAGGATCTCAAGATCCAATACATTCAGAGGAATAATGCAACCCAAGTTTGATTATTCTGATATGCATCTATTTTTTATGACATTATTTTGATCTAGATTGCATGTTGAAGCTATGACCATCATACTAACCTTTGGTCAAAATTAAAGTCAAGGTATTAGATGGATTAAAGTTGAGATCATAGATTTTATTCTCAAACCCAACCTTCTGCCAAGATAGCATATTGTCTTAGTACAAGGAGACAGGTTGAAGAAAGCACTCGTCATCTTGAGTGAAGGAGACTTGGAAGAAAATCAACACACTCATTCTTGAGGACAAGGCTCCAGGTTCCAGGTTTGATTAATTAAGTTGATAAGATTCGAAGTTGCACTTGACAAGTTGATGACTACCCCTTTACAAGTAAACACTATAGTTGAGATAGCAGTCCTTGAAAAGTATTATACTTGGTAGCATGTGAGCATATTGAGATAAATGATTAATGTAATCATTTGCCAGATAAAACTAGCATCTCCTTTAGGAGACACCTCTTGTGTTAGTTCCAGGTTTCCATGGAGGAATGTTTGATCACAAAACTATAAGAGTGTTGACCTCATTTCGTATTGTATGTCTTACTTTTGATATTTGCTTCAGACACGCCACAAGTGATAGCTCTAAAGGAGCTACTGTGATGATTATTCGTGCTATTGTTTTATATACTATTATCAAAAGGATATTATTCTTGCTTGCTGTTTTGTTGACCTTGTTTCAGGTGATAGGTGATAACCCTGAGGAAGTTATAGTGAAGGTTGCAGAAGACAACATATTAGATGAGATATGAAGTATACTATGTACATGATCATATACATTCATGTACCAAAGAAGATGAAGAAGAAGCTATCTTTTGAGATTCAAAGTATCTCACATAAAGATTGATTGTAAGGTGTAGAAGGCTCCAAAGATGACCGAACATTAGAACAAGAACTCATAGCAGAATTGTTCAAAGGTTAATGAATCCACCTTGATGGGAAGCATAACTCATTTGAAGCCTGACTTAGTTTTTCATATTTAGACTTGGTATTCAACATCAAGTATACCCTGTAAGAGATGATGAAGTCCTTGTAGAATCAGAAGAAATAGAGAGTAAGCCTGATCTCAGAAAGGATCAGATGAAGAGACATCTCCCAGGACTGGGAGACAGATGCCGTGAGAAGACTAGATTGTAGCTTCAGGAACTTCTAGGAGATATGAAATCTCCTGGGAATATTCCCTTGTTTCAGTAACAAAGAAGGAAGCCAATCAAGAAAGACTAGGATATGGATTCTTTCGTGAGACTAGAAGAGAAGTCAGTATTGACTTCCAAGATTGATCTATAAATATCAAGCATGTTGCATATGTACAAAGCTTGATGTGTTTCCAGAGGATTCTCCCAGCAAAAGGGAGAAGACTACGACGATACATTTATTGAAGAAATAGTTCCAGTATTTATGAAGACAACCAGAACAACCATGATTCATATACAGTATGAGACATGACTACAATGAAAGATAGAGTTACCTCCATGAAAGAAGAAGATCTACCTTCAGTATGATCCACTCTCAGTTTCAAATGAAGCTACTGTCGTGATAGAATAAGAGGAGTTACTCACAGATTTCAACAGCCACAGTGAGAATGAAGCAGTCATTCTCAACTTCAGAGCAACTGCAGGTGCAGAGTCCCATTTATAGAAGGAACAATTGTAGAAAGAGGAGAGGACATACTCTTAGGCAATGAGACAAATAGTTCTTTGCAGAGAGCACAGAGAGCTAGCACATGATTGTGTAGATTGAGTTGCAGCTGAGCAAGTGTACCAAACTGGTACAATGTAATGAGAAAAATTGATTTGAATATTGAAGATAGAAAGACTCATGTTTTCCAGTTGAAGAAGGATCTGTACATGTTGAAGCAAGCTCCTAGAGCTTGATATGGAAGAATTTACAGTTTCCTGAAGAGCTTGGGATTTACCAACAATAAATTTGATTCTAACCTTTATCTCAAGGTTATGAATGATGAGCCAGTGATGTTACTACTATATGTAGATGATGTATTCTTGATAAGATGAAGAAAATCTCATCACAAATTGCAGAAGAAGCTTGCTACAGAGTTTGATGGAAGACCTAAATGCATTATCTCTTAGGTCTTGAAGTTTAGCAGAGCACAAAGAAAATCTTCCTTAACCAAGGGAAGTATGCAGTTAAAATGAAGAGGTTTGACATGTTGAAATATAAATCCATGTACACACCCATGTAAACGAAGTTGAAGATCCTGGTAGATACCTCTTCAGAATTGGTTGATTCTACTCTATACAGACAGATTATTGGTTCAGTGATGTATTTGACAAATACCAGGCTAGATATATGTTTTTCCTTGAGTCAGTATCTGGTAGAACCCAGACGTGTTCACATTATTGCTGTAAAACATATGATGAGATACCTTAGGGGTATTTTGGATTTTGGTCTCTATTATACTAGAGATCATGACTTCAGACTGAGTGGTTACACCGATTCATATTGAGATGGAAGTGTTTCTGATAGAAAAAATCACTTCAGGATGTTGTTTCAGTTTGAGGTCAGCCATGATCTCAT
This sequence comes from Picea engelmannii, assembly GCA_009831015.1. NCBI lineage: Eukaryota > Viridiplantae > Streptophyta > Pinopsida > Pinales > Pinaceae > Picea > Picea engelmannii. The sequence goes on along the minus strand of ML779247.1, from coordinate 13,983 downwards.
GGCATAGTAGGAAGCAATTCAACATTGCTCCGAGCACGACAGAAGCATAATACATTGTTGCATGTTCCGCCAATTGTGAATCCATATGGATTCAGATGTTGTTGACCAATCTATTTGATCTGGAGATGGAAGCCACCATGATTCTATGTGATAACCAGAGTTGTATAAAGATGATGTGTCCCATAATGAATCGAAGCACATAGAGATACGATATCATTACATCCGTGATATGGTGCAGAGAGGATCCATAAAGCTCCAGTATGTTAGCACAGATGAAAAAGTTGCTGATGTGTTGACCAAGCCTCTATCTCATGTAAAGTTTGAGCACTTTCAAGACAAGCTTGGTATAGTCTGAAAGGACCTCCCTTGAAAGGGGGAGTAGTGTTGATGATACTATGGTATCCCGATCAATAGTGGTAGCTCCATTAGGATTTTTATAATCCTAGGGAATCTTATGATTCATGGGAAGATCTCGAAGGTCCAGTAAGGACGGTCTGCCAGAGTACCACGTGGTAGCTTCGTTAAGATTTTATATCCTAGGGAATCTTATGATTCCTAGGCAACTCCTTAGGGATTGTCAGAGTACCACAAAATGTTGTTGTTGTCAGCCTTGTGTTGTGATGTGCCAGCTTAATTGCTATGATGATGTCCCAGCTTAATTTCCATGTTGATGTGCCAACTTAATTGCTGTGATAATGTGCCAGCTTAATTGTTGTGTTGATGTGCCAGCTTAATTGTTGTGATAATGTGCCAGCTTAATTGCTGTGTTGATGTGCCAGCTTAATTGTTGTGATGATGTGCCAGCCTCGTGCTGTGATGATGTGTTTCCAACCTCGTTCTATGATGATGTGCCAACCTTGTGCTATGATGATGTTCCAGCCTCGTGCTGTGATGATGTGTTGCCAGCCTCGTGTTGATGATGTTGTGTTGCCAGTCTCATACTATGATGCTAGCTTCGTGCTGAAGACTCTCAACCTAGTGCTGATGTTGATGATGCTCCAACCTTTGTGCTGTGATATTTCTATTGTTGGTGTTGTATCAGCCTTGTGCTGTTATTGATGATGATGATGCCACTTCAGCTTCTTGTTGAAGATGATGATGATGATGCCACTTCAACTTCTTGCTGAAGATGATGATGATAATGCCACTTCAGCTTCTTGCTGAAGAAGATGATGATAATTATGTTATTTCATCTTTCATGCTGAATATGATGATGTTACTTTAGCCTCACGCTGAAGATGATGATGATGTTACTTTAGCCTCACACTGAAGATGATGATGATATTACCTTAGCCTCATGCTGATGAGGGTGATGATGCCATTCCAACTCCCTGATGTGAATGATGATATTGATGATGAGAAAAACTTTCGATGATTTATAGATATGCTAGTCAGTGTTCCAAGATGCTGTTGATGATGCTGCCCTCTCTCTCGCCTAATGTTGTTGTATAATACCCTTGTTTTTAAGGGGGAGTGTTGAAATATTGTAACTGCAAAGAGTATTCTATTTTATTATTGATGTATTATTCATTATATCAATCTCCTTTTGTGGATTGATCATGCGGGTATTGTAAATGACCAAATCCCCTTTTGCGGATTGGTCAAACCCTAATTGTAATATGATAAATGAGAAGTCAACCCCCATAATATATTAAAGTGGTTATAACCACCTAGATTGAGAAGTCGGCCCTACCAGTGAAAAGACACCTCAGTTCAACACCTGCCAGATTGTATAAATAAGAGAGGCCAACGCCTCATTTGTTCACTCACTCACTTGTTCATCAGAGCACAAGTTTGGAGCTTCAGTTGGAGAAGAAGGAAGAGAGAGAGAGGCACATTACTTGGGAAAGGACTTTCTATAGTGTTTGGTTTATTCTCTTGGCATTGTATTGGCTATCTATATTAAGGATGTTTTTGCTGGGTTTTCTCCCCCATGAGGGTTTCCCAGGATAAATGATGTGTCTCTTGTGATTGTGTTTTACTCAATGATCCTATCTATGCTATGGTTATCTAGTGAATTAAAAAGAAACCTAATAATAGCTTAAAATTTAACAGGGACACTCCCAATAGATGTTTTTGGCCTCTCTATAGGGCTCTGTGAACCCATTTTATGTGCTCAAGCGGAATAGTTTTTATGTCCTTCTGATGAACAATGTCCACTATAACATGAAGATCTATTCCTTCTAGATCCATATTGTCCGGGTCCTGTTCCAATCCCTCCTCACCCTTAGGGAACATTGGGACATCTTTCACAGAGGCATATAATAAGTGGAAGCATAGGTTCTGGGTTTCTTTGGGTCCTCAATATTGAGATAGGGATAAAGGATTTGCAACTTCTATGTTTTCCATAGGAGGGATCCAAACCTGAAGCATGAGGTGAGTCCTCAGGGATAGAGCCAAGGATTTCAAAGCTATTCTTAAGACCAATCATCTTAGAGGGTCCAGAGGATCCGGATGGGATAGCCTTGCGACTAGGTCTGGGAATGGTAACAATTTTGGGAAATCCCTTCTCATCTTTTTCAGGTTCAGGTTTATTGACTTTGGGGGGTTGAGAAAGGGGTAGTCTCAGAAAATATGTCCATGCTCATGGTAGCATGGGAAAATAAAGGGGATAAATTTGTAATCTAGGGTTTGGATCCACTTAAAGTCTTGATATTTGAGGCATATAGATTCTAAGATGGGGACAAAGAGTTTCATGAGATGCATATCTTGGCATAGGAAGTGTAGCAACTTTTCTTGGTGGATTCAATAGACTTAATATAAGTACCTGAGGTGTTTCCTATGCCTTCTAGGATTTCTTCATCCAAGTACTCATGCGAGAGAGAGTAGAGGCAGACCCATAAATATGCATAAGTAAAATCCTCTTTATCTAGATTAAATGTTTCCATCCAGTATCAGAGATGTGATCTTGTAGAATGAAAGAAGTATGGTCCATTTTCCTCTATAACAAGAGGGTAAAATTGTCACACTAATGGATAGAAGATAAAATATTCCGTATTAACAACTTAGTTGAAGATTTAAACACTGCTAACCTCCTTGATAGAAGGATAAAATTGTCACCTTGATGGACATAGGTAAAAATGGTGGCTAATAGCCTGGTTGAAAAGTTGAGCATTGCTCCTTTAGTAAAACCATGTTTGACATTAGACAATGTGTGGATTCTCCCCATGTTGCATGCTACATGTGGGAATTCTCCTTACTTCCAAGTTATCTTTGGTTGTGTGAGTTAAATGAGCTTACCATTAAGGAGGGATTATCATAATGTCACTTACCTACCTCTAAGGAAATATTAGGGAGGATATTAGTGTATAATATTGACTGAACTCTTATTATTTTCAATAATCATAATAATAATAATAATAGTATACCATACTATTATTATGATTACCATATAATTAGGGTGAATCATTGGTCATAACCCTTCTTGTATTGCACTATATAACTTATGGATTATGGTGTTGATCGATATATATTCGCTAGGATCATTGGTATAAAACCTTTTAAGATGTTACTATGGAAGTATGATATTTTGACAAAAAATATGAATCTTCAATTATGGATACCATAGGAGAAGGTTTCAAAATTTTTCTAGGTCATCCTTTGATGAAAGATATTTGCATTGGTGTGAATATTGAAAGGAGTGTTTTGGATCTAAATAAGGTGACAATAAACCAAAACTCTCAAACCAAACCCTTAACAAATGTGGACATAAGCATGTGCACCCACAAAATCAATGTTTGAAGCAAACCATGCTAGAGTTCTCAACTTGAATGTTAAAGTCACATATGACCTTTGCTAGATTTCTTAGCCTGAATGTTTAAGTCACATATGATTAAATTCAATCTAGTTAGGTTTCTTGTCCAAATCTTTCCATTGATATGCATGATTTTCATAGTTGCTTGGAAGATATGCACATTTTCCCTATCAGATGCATCCACATCGTGGCTCTAGCTCATCTCTTCTATAGAAAAATACCAACACTTATAATCACATCCACCATCCTCCCTAGTGATTGTTACATAGTATGATCCTAATTGTGATATTTAACCCTTTCCTCCTACCTACACCCACCTAGATAATGCCACCGTTTCATGTTCCTATTTTTGTATTAATAACCTCCTCAACAAGTTCCACCTCATGAACCACTCACTTTCCCTTATCAACCCCTACATTCTCTATACCATCTTATACCACACCCTAGAATCTAATACTCTATGCCACCAACATCATGCACTTGTATTCTAGGTCCTGCTCCATGTCAACTTATCCGATCTATGTTTTGTCCCTTCCATGGATAATCTCATTACAATGCACATGAATGTAGAGTATTATAGTCTAACCTTTGTAACCATATCATCTCACCACCTCATGCCATTGTGAACCCCATAATAATTATTGCTTTATCCATTGCACTTTTCAACATAGCACACATGATTTCCATGTGTGTTGATAAGATAATCCACATCATATACTCTATAATAATCATGAGCATGTTTCATTTCCATGTTGTATGGGATTTTTGTCTTAGTGATCATGTTTGGCTTGGTCTTGATGTGTCCCATCAATGTATTTTAATGTAATGGATGACCTATGAGTGGTTCAAGGGATAAGCCGACCTTGAAGGTTGCACCAAGGTTTATGGTTTGTTGAGTCCTATTTATAGATGGGACACTAAGAGGGAAAATGATGGACATGACTGGGTTTGACCTTGTTGAGAGTGTCTTTGGCGGGTTTTTGGTTAGAATGGACACTAAAGTGAGACATGCTCAATGTGATACAATAGACTAGGACATGAGATGTGGATGGGACATGGGACATGTGACTAAGTGGATATGATAGTCACATGGTTAATAAATGTAATGGATATTTTGTGATAATTAATTCTATGGCTTTAGAGTGGGTTTTCCTCCCAATGGTTTGGTTTTCATTGTAAACTTATGTCTCTTATGTCTCTTATGTTATGTGGTATGTGATTTATTTATGATCTTATTTTGATATGGTTACTTTTATGATATGGCTATACAAATGCTTGGGTTAAGGACATAGGCATGGTTGTGTTTAACACAATGCTAATGAGTTAAGCTATGATAGAGAGAATGTAGGGTTTGTCATATTTAGGGTTTAATATAGTGTGCAATTCCTTTATTTCAAAATATTTTCACTAAGTATCTTTGACATTTAATGTCCAACTTTTTTGTGGCCCTTTCCTATAAACTTGGTTGCTTGTTCTTGAGAACCAAGGGAGTGATCCCTCTCCGTGTTGAATTGAAGTCTATGTATAAGAGGTATGGGAACTCTTGAGTACAAGAGGATGAATATGAGAGTAAAAGGGGTGTGGATACTAAAAGTAGATTTTGGTTGAGGACATGTGTCCCTTTTGATTTCCCATCAAACATTGGACATGAAGCCCACCACCAATAACATAGAGGACAACGATATATCACAACACATATAGTGGCTTGAGTTAGTGAAGGATGTATCCTATTGGAGTGACACATGGTGTAGTGAGATGTTATATACCAATTTTGATCCCTAGAATGTACAATGTTAAATAATGTATTATTCAAATGAAGTAGTTTATGTGATAAGAGTCAAGTCATGTGGGTTGAGTTAAATGACCGAGTGTGTAAATAATGTAAACACATTGTAAATATTCCTAGTGCAGAGCTCAAGGCCAAGTTCTGACTAGTGAATAGTGAATGCATACGAGTCTCCATATTACGCCAATATTACAACCATAATTTAATGTTTTCTTTCTAGAGAAAGAAAAACTTTATATTCACAACCAAAAGGAGAATGTACATATTGTTATTCTCACGAGGACTCTCTACTAGATTTTCAACTTCAATCAATATATGATGGTCCACTAGACTCCTTAACTGATTCTATTCTTTCTTCACTGTTCAGTATACATTTCAAATTCTACATGTCTATTTAGAAAAATGATAAAAAAGACAACTAAGAGCTTATAATTTGAAGTTCATTTCTTCAAAAAAATTGTTGTCCACGAACTCCTGCACAATGAAGGCCTCATATTCTAGGGAGAATGCCTCTTTAGATAGTTTATCATCCATTTCATTTAGTTCCCTTAATATGTGGTTGAAAGAGATCCATTCCAGCATGTTCATGAAAGAACAAATTTGACGCATTCGAGGCTGTATACTGGACACCTATAGTTGATCCTTTTCTTTTTCCTAATCTATCACTACACATGCATATCCAAAGACATGAACCTTCCTCAGATTTAGCATTTCCATATGAAATAACAAAGCCTATAAAGTTGCTAATTCATCTTTAGTGTTCGAACTTGGAGTTGGAGTGTAACATATATGAAAATAATGGGAGGTGGAAATATATAGGAAAACCCCATCACCACACCTGGGCAGATAACCTTGGCTCACCTCGTGAAAGAAGCCCCATGGTACCCCTTTTAGAAGAGGAGGCATGATTGGCATGCAAACCTTTTTGTTTGAATTAAATTCTTTTGCGATATTTCCTATTAGACTTGCTGTGACTTCGCTTCAGAATTGAATATCCTAGAACACTAAAGAGATCCTTGTCCACCCTAAAAAGTAGAAGTAAAAAAAAGAGAAGAGAATAAAAAATTTCATTTACCATATTTTCCTGCCACGATCTGATCCAATCTTCCATAACCCCTCTTGGAACTTGATTTTCAATCTTGAATTCTTTGGAAATACCTTTCCAGACTTGCTTCACAAAAGAACAAGAAACAAAGAGGTGCTTTACCATTTGAGATTCAGATTAACATAAGGGGAACCTGTTGGGACCATTCCATCCCCACTTCAATATGTTGTCCCAAGTCAAAATCTTATTTTCCATAATCAACCATAAATGGATTTTTTCTTTGAGAGGCACGTTTGATTTTCTTGGCAATCTGATCCATTCTAAAAATGTCATACCTAGAATATATTTTGTGGCCATGAATCTCCCCCAAAGAATATTTTTATGGATCAATATCCATAGGATTTTGGCTGTCAAAGCTCGACTAAATTTTTGATTCCCAAACCACCTAACTCCTTGGGCATTTCCATCTAGGACCATTTTACCAAGGGTATTCCTCCTTTGTCCTTATTTCTCGTGCACAGGAAATGAAAACAATTTTTCCTAATTTTTGCTAATACACCTTTGGGTAATTTTGCAATTGCTTTCTAGTAAACAAGAATACTACTGAGAAAAAAATTCAGTAGCATGAGTCTTCCTATAAAGAGCCACCTTTAGGCCCATGAATATATTCTTGAATGGATTTCCTGACCATCCACACCCAGTCCTTAAAATTATAGTCATTTTGGTTTAAAACAAAGCCGGGGTACTTTAATCCTTCAAAAACTTTTCTTTCGAATGTAAATGTACCTGCTAATTGCCATGAAATTTCCTCCTGTAGACCATATGTAAGCATTATGGACTTTGACATGTTGATTTGCATCCCTGTTGCAGAGCAGAAGAGATCCAAAATTCCTTTTATAGCCTTGAATTATGTGACCGTCCTTGCACCAAAAATAATAATATCTTCAACGAATAATAAATGAGAGAGAATTTTTGAGTTGGTTATTTTCATCCCTTTCAAACGACCTTCACTTCGAGATTTCTTGATTAGAAGACTGGGCCCCTTCAACTATGATTAAGAAAAGCAAGAGATATAGAGGGCATCCTTGGCGAAGCCCTCTGGACTCCCAAAAGAAGCCGAAGGGAGATCTATTTATGAGGACAATGAATGAGGAAGATTTAATGCACCCAATTATCCAATTTACCAGCTTTAGATCCATCCCCAATTGAAGGAGGGCTAGCTTGACATAGGTCCAATTGACCTTGTGGAAGGATTTTGAAAGATAGAGTTTCAAAATAAAAGAGGGACTATTTTTTGTTTTGATGGAGTGCAATGATTCTTGGGTAAGAGAGACAACATCATGATTTTTCCTTTTGAACAAGTGCTGCATGGTAGGGTAGTCCCTGCCAGGTTGGAACGAGATTAAATGCGTGGGTTGCAAGTTGCAGTACATGTGGTATTCATGTAGAATTTAGTATTCTCGAATTAGTTTTATTTGAAATTTCTAAAAAAATATTAATGTTTGGTACTTCAATGAAGGTTCCTAGTAGCTAGGTTTGATAGTACACAAAATATTTAATACATAACGCATGTAACCCAACAATTACGGAGTCGCGGGTTCACATTTTTCATTTTTCATGTCCATAGTGTTCCGTGATATACATTTTGCACCCCAACACTTTCGCCATATACATTTTTCTCCCAACAATTCCGTCATACACATGAGACTGAGTAATTTATAGAATATCATAACATTGTACCAAGATTTATAGTAGTTTATATAATGCCATAACACTTTTTACTTAATGAATAGTATAAACAATTATTTAAATTTTATTCAATATTATTTTTAACTTTTTTAAATGTAAATTTGAAATTTTGGAATTTTGATTTTGTTTATGATAATGAAGGTGAAATTTATTTTCATTTTTCATTTTTCATGTCGAGCTTATTCCTTGATATAATTTTTGCACCCAACACTTCCGCCATATACATTTTTCACCCAACAATTATGGAGTTGCTGGTTGGCGGAGTAGCGGGTTCACCTATTTCATTTTTCATGTTCAACATGTTCCATGATATACATTTTGCATCCAACACTTTCGTCATATACATTTTGCACCCAACAATTCCGTCATATACTTATACGTTTTTAAATGTAAATTTGGAATTTTGATTTTGTTTATGATAATAAAGGTGAAATTTATTTTAATTTTTCATTTTTCATGTCTAGCTTGTTCCATGATATACTTTTTGCACCCAACACTTCCACCACATACATTTTGCACCCAACAATTACAGAGTCGCGGGTTGGCGGAGTGACGGGTTCACATGTTTCATTTTTCATGTGCAACATGTTCTGTGATATACATTTTGCACCCAACACTTCCATCGTATACATTTTGCATCCAACAATTCCGTCATATACTTATACGTTTTTAAATGTAAATTTGGAATTTTGGAATTTTGATTATGTTTATGATAATAAAGTTGAAATTTATTTTAATTTTTCATTTTTCATGTCCAGCTTGTTTGTGATATACTTTTTTCACCCAACACTTCCGCCATATACATTTTGCACCCAACAAGTATAAACAATTATTTAAATTTTATTCAATATTATTTTTAAGGTTTTTAAATATAAATTTGAAATTTTGATTTTGTTTATGATAATAAAGGTGAAATTTATTTTAATTTTTCATTTTTCATGTCTAGCTTGTTCCGTGATATACTTTTTGCACCCAACACTTCGCCATATACATTTTGAATCCAACAATTACGGAGTGGGTTGGCGGAGGAGTCACGGGTTCACATGTTTCATTTTTCATGTCGATCATGTTCCTTGATATACATTTTGCACCCAACACTTCCATCATATACATTTTGCACCCACCAATTTTGTCATATACTTATACGTTTTTAAATGTAAATTTGAAATTTTGGAAATTTGATTTTGTTTATGATAATAAAGGTGAAATTTATTTTAATTTTTAATTTTTCATGTCCAACTTGTTCCGTGATATACTTTTTGCACCCAACACTTCTGCCATATACATTTTGTACCCACCAAGTATAAACAATTATTTAAATTTTATTCAATATTATTTTTAATGTTTTTAAATGTAAATTTAGAATTTTGGAATTTTGATTTTGTTTATGATAATAAAGGTGAAATTTATTTTAATTTTTCATGTCCAGCTTGTTCTGTGATATATTTTTTGCACCCAACACTTCCGCCATATACATTTTGCACCCAACAATTACAGAGTTGTGGGTTGACTGAGTGACGGGTTCACATGTTTCATTTTCATGTCCAACATGTTCCATGATTGGTGTCACGCAGCTTGACCCTCACGGTCCGACCGCTTCTACCAGGACTTTCTTCTTGTCTCAGGCCCGAAGATCCACAATGCTCCTCAGCTCCCGTATCGGGATCTCTTGTCACCCACAAGACACTCTATTGATCTCCCGACAATTGTCTCGGAAAATCGGGTTTCGCGATATCGCGAAACCTGTGTGCACGTTCTCGTGCAACTCAAAACCCCGAACCCCGATGGGTCAACAGTCAACGGTTCCGTATATCGGGGATTTCCCTATCGGGAAATCAACACATGAAATGTCGCGATTCACTCGCCTTACAAAACCCCGAATGCCGATGTGCCGATTCTCCGATGGACCTAGTCCTCGGTAGTGACGCCTGGGCCCCACACACCTGTAGCGATCGGGAAATCGTCGATCAGGAATTCACGATTTCTATTTCCACGATCCACAAGGCCTTTCAAATCCCGAACCCCGATATGCGATGCCACGTGTTAGTGTTCCACGCTGTCCCTGTGGGACCCGTCGCAACTCGGAGTTTCACTAATTCTCCGCGGTCCTTTCGACTCTGAAAACGCCGAAGTGTTGAATCCCGATGGACTTTGGTCCTCCCCTCCTGTGCCTAAGGACTAACCCTCACGCAGCTTCTCCAAGATCCAATGGTCAGCGGGATTTCGCGAATCCCTCCGCGAATCCAGTCTGTTGATTCTCCGCCTTGAGGATTTCTTCCGCTTCTGGCTCCGTCCTGTTCGAGCCTTCTCCTGGGTCCTGTTCCCACAGCCTTCACGAAAGGAACTATCCCTCCTGAGATTTTAAACTCTGCCTCCCTTAGAGACTTTGCACACGCTTCTCACACTCGGCCTCCAACATCTCTCAAAGTGTTGGGTCCTTCAGATCCTGTGCACTTGTAGCCACAGAAATCCCTGTCTCCCTATGCTCAAGCTAGCTACTGAGACTTCAAATCCGGCCTGCACTTCTCCTGCATGTCTCTAATAACCCAATTCAACTTCTAGGCAGATGAGAATAAGAGTTTAACTGTCTAGCCTCATCAACGCATTCTATGCGGATGAATTCAACTGCACTCTATGCAGGAATCTCCTGGCTGAGACAGAGAAACAATTGAAACTCATTCTTCTCTCTCTCACAGATTTCAAATTCAATTACGAAATCACATACATAGCGTATCAAAGCAAATGCATGACAGAAAGAAAACATCCATGAGCATAATATGAACACAGAGAAACAACACAAACCATGAAGCTGAATCAAAGACTCTCTTCTATTAATTCAATATGTACATGGGTGTTCTTCACAAGTTCTCTGCTCTGCTCTGCTTGCTCTCAATATATGAATAATGTTACAATGTACAAAGGAGGGTGCCTATATTCCGTTTGCCCTCTCAAAAACTGAAACTATCAAATCTACAATTAATTCCTATCTAACAACATTAATTCTAATAAATGCCTTCCTATCTACAATACAATACAAATGCGCTTCTTTATGAATGACTTCATGAAAGAGCGGAGAAACAACTTTCTAAACATTTCAAAATGTGTGCTGGCGCTGTCCAAATGTTCTCCCTACTTCATACACTGGCTCGCTTGATGAGTGAGCGATGCTCCTGCATCATACTCCTCGGCTTGAAAGATTTCATGGGCTCCTGTCCATGAGCTCCTGCACAGTGTGTCCATGCTTCTGGATAACTGCTTCTGTCTCCCAGCTGGCTGCGGATGGTAAGCAGAACTAAATGCCAAATTAGTTCCCAGCTTCTTCCATAGCGTCCTCCAAAAGTGACCTATGAATTTTGTATCCCGATCCGAGACTATGCTTCTCGGCAATCCATGCAGTCGCACAATCTCTTTGAAAAATAAGTTTGCGATGTGGGTCGCATCGCTGGTCTTCTGACACAGAATAAAATGTGCCATCTTCGAAAACCTGTCCACCACCACAAAGATGGAATCAATTCCTCTTTGCGTCCTTGACAAACCCAATACAAAATCCATATTGATTGCCTCCCATGGCCTCTCAGGTATGGGCAATGGCTGATAAAAACCTGTGTTTTGCTTTCGGCCCTTCGCGTGTTGGAAAATCCTGCATCTGTCAACAAACCTCTTAAAATCTCCTCGCATGCCCGGCCAAAAATACGATTCTCTCAACTTTGCGAACATCTTGTCATGTCCAAAATGACCTGCTAATCCCCCGCTATGCTTTTCTCTCACCAAATTCTCCCTCATGGAGCAATCTGGAATGCATAGTTGATTGCCTTTGAATAACAATCCTTCCTGGATCATAAAATCTATCCATGGGCTTCTATCCCTGAGAACTGGGTTCTCGGCTGCCTCGTATGCTTCTCCGAAGTCTGCATCACCTGCATACATATCCTTCAGGTTTTCAAAACCCAACGTCTTGACTCTGAATTCCTGTAACAGCAAACATTTCCTGCTCAAAGCATCAACCGCTTTGTTAGTAGTTCCTGAAATGTGCTTAGTGAAAAATGTGAAATTTTGCATGTACTCTACCCATTTTGCATGCTTTTGATTCAACTTATCCTGTTGACTCACGAATTGCAACACATGATTATCGCTGTACAAAACGAATTCCTTGGGTATCAAGTAATGCCTCCACTTCTTTAATGCCTGTATGATGGCATAATTTTTTTTATCATAGGTGGAGTATTTCAGCTTTGCGTCATCCAACTTCTCGCTAAAATATGCAACAGGCCTGTCATCTTGACTCAAGACCCCTCCTATAGCATATCCACTGGCATCACATTTCACCTGAAATGTCTTCTGAAAGTCAGGCAACACCAGAACTGGTTGCTCTGTGATCTTTCGATTCAACAGACTGAAGCTTCTTTCAGCCTCTGCTGTCCAATGGAAAACCTTATGCGGCTTCTTCACGGTGTCCATCATCGCTGTGCTAATCCCACTAAAATTCCGAATGAATTTCCTGTAGAAACTAGCCAAACCATGGAAACTTCTCACCTCGAAAACATTTCTCGGTGATGGCCAATTTTTAATCACATTCACCTTCTCAGGATCCATCTTTAACTCATTAGCCGATATAACAAAACCCAAGTAAGTGAGTTCAATCTGCATGAAGGAACACTTCTTCATGTTGACCAACAACTTCTCCTGCTGTAGTCTTCTCATCACAATGGCTAAATGCTTTAAATGATCAGCCTTGGTCTTGCTGAAAATCAGTATGTCGTCCATATATACAACTACAAATTTGCCGATGAATTCCCGCAGGACTTCATTCATCAGTCTCATGAATGTGCTCGGCGCGTTTGTTAAACCAAACGACATGACCAACCATTCGTACAAACCCTCGTTTGTTTTGAATGCTGTCTTCCATTCATCTCCCTCTCTCATGCGAATCTGATGATATCCGCTCTTGAGATCAATTTTCGAAAAATAATTTGCCCCACTCAGGCAATCCATCAAGTCATCCATTCTCGACAGTGGAAATCTGTACCTGATGGTGATTTTGTTGATTGCTCTAGAGTCTGTACACATCCTCCAGCCTCCATCCTTCTTTGGACTTAGCACTGTCGGAACAACACATGGACTAAGACTTTCCCTCACCAGTCCTTTATCCAACAAATCCTGTACCTGCCTCTTGACCTCCTCGTTCTCCTGCGGCATCAACCTATACGCGGCCTTATTTGGTAAACTTGCTCTTGGTATGAGGTTGATGTGATGACTCACACTCCTCATCGGTGGCAACGAACGAGGTAGTTCGTCCACGATGATATCAGCGAACTCTCCCAACAGTTCCTGAATTTCTTCTGGCAAGTCATCCACTCTTGTGCTAGTCAGGACAATTCTCGGTTTCCTGACCACAAAGAATTGTGGATCTTCATTTTTCTCCATCTCTGTGAGAAGCTCCTTCCCACTCATGAGAAGTATTGTGCTGGTTACTTCTGGCTTCACTTCTTTATCCTTTATCAGAAGAAATTGATGTGTCATCCCATCCTTCTCTAAGGTATATGTGTTCATCCTCCCGTCATGAACCACATTTCGGTCATACTGCCATGGTCTACCCAATAATACATGACAGACATCCATGGGAATAACATCACACAGAATTTTATCCTT
>ML779246.1:446054-479935 GCA_009831015.1 Picea engelmannii | reverse complement strand
ATTATATCGAATTTCACCATTCGCCATACAATATATACAATGTTTTTAGGTATTTCGTAGATACCAAAACCCTAATCCCTTAATCCGGGATTAATTTACAAATCAGCTAAAAATAGCAAAATCCGCTAAAAATAGCAAAAATCCGCTAAAAATAGCAAAATCAGCTAAAAATAGCAATCGTCGTATCTGACGCACCCACACACACACACATGCAAAGAATATAACACATACCCAACACAGCTATGGTTAATCGTACTAGGAGTTTAGATAAAGTCAACCAAATTAAAACGAAGAATCCTAAACCCAAATTCTCTTGCAGTCTTTGTAAGGGTGACCACTTTCTAAGGGATTTCCCTGGTCTCCCCAAGGTCTTAGAAATGTGTTATTCCACGTCATCATCCCCTACGGGACATGTTGGTGACACCCTGTCAGCTACTGACATTAAGGTTGGTAAGAAGCAGAGAACTATCAAATTTCCTTGCTTGTTATGTGAAGGTGATCATTACTCTCACCTTTGTTCTTGTATGGAAGAGGCTTCTTATCTTTTGGAAAAGATTCAACTTCCAACTGGCTATCGTATGATATCTCCCAAACCGTCATTAGTTGATGGACTGGTCAATATAGTTCCATCCCTGGTCAGTTCAGTTGATCAGGTGGTCAATATGGTTTCATCCTCAGTTGAACCACAAACCCAAGTAGTTGATCCAGTTATGTCATCAATCAGTCCCACTCTTCATCTGAAGAGTGCCAAAGTGGTCGATCTAGTTCCATCACCGATCTATCCCACTCCTCCCTTGAGGAGTTCCAAAGTGGTCGATCTATTTCCGTCATCGATCAATCCCACTCTTCATCTGAAGAGTGCCAAAGTGGTTGATCTGGTTCCACCATCGGTTGATCCCACTCCTCCCTTGAAGAGTGAAACCAAAGTGGTCGATCTGGTTTCATCATCGGTCGATCCTACTCCTAATTCAAACAGTGAGGATGTCACTCAGGTCTACCATCTTAATACTGATTCACCCAGACAAGGGGGCACTCCCCCCATCCTGATGGCATCCCCTTCAAGCAATCAAATGATTTCTATTAATTGGAATAATTTGACAGAACCACATCTTCCCTCTTACATGCCTTTCCAAATCACCATACAAGTTTGTGATAGGAATATTCCTAACACTGTAATAGAGGAAGGTGCTTATGTTAGCATCTTATCCATGAATGCTTAGCAAGCTTTTGTTTCCCCACAGCTTACACCCTTGACTCAGAATCTGTTGACCTTTGACAGAAGAGTTAGTCAACCTTTAGGGATCCTTCCTCAGTATCTGGTTACTTTGAGAGGAAAAATGGTCTATGTCAATGTGATGGTAATTCACGACCCCTTGGACTTTACCCTGCTCCTTGGGCGAGACTATATCTACCTTATGAGAGATTTTATGTCCACTCTTTTTCGATTGATATTTTTCCTTCACAATAGAAACATAGTAACGATCGACCAACTTTCATGCATTAACCCTCATTTGATGGTCAACCATCCACCTTCCCTGAACGGTCCATACATGCCAGCAATGTTCACCTCGTCGCGGCTTAATTATGTAACGACCTGCCCCATGCATTCAACCCCACATGAGAGGGTATATCTCCCTTCTCCTGACTTAGATTTGGTAGTTTAGATGGTCATCTCTTTGATAGGGCTATTAGAGCTAGATCTCCCTACCCTTATCGAGGTCGTCGACATGTTTTCCTTCTGAAGTGATTCTAGTCCATCTAGCGAAGATCTCCTAGATGCCATTATCGATGTTTGTCCTTTGACATGTATTCCTTCCAGAGCATTGTCCTCTTGGAAGCCATGATCAAGAAGGAGCTATGAGCATAGTTTTCCTCTCTATAGCAAGCTCGTTAAAAAATGAAACAAAATATACGAGCATAGTTTTCCTCTCTGTAGAAAGCTCTTTATAAAATGAAACAGAAATCTGGGGATTGAACTCGGAGCTACGAGCATAATTTTTCTTCTCTGTAGCAAGCTCATGAAAAAATGAAACAAAGGTCATGAGCATAGTTCTTTTCGTGTGACAAGCTCGTTAAAAAATAAAACAGTCACCTCTCCTAACAAGTCGAGTCTTTCACTAGATCTCGTAGATATCAAGTCGAGTCTTTAGCTAGATCTCGTAGATGTCGAGTCAAGTCTTTCATTAGGTCTCGTATTTGAACCTTCATTTCATCCACCCTTATCCTTTTTCTCCATCTGATACAGAAATTGGTGACAACTTCAAAGTTGACGAATGAAATGAATCTTGGGGGGGCATGTCTCCAGCCTTTGATTATCATTCTAGAGTTCAGCCACTAGCTTTTCAAGCTGAGGGTAGAGTACCAACCATCCATGGGTATCCCTGCCTCTGGAAATTACGTTGAAAATTTACAAGCATAAGTTTAATTTTGTTTCAAGCTTGTGTAAAAATGAAACCAATACTGAGCTTAGTCTTTGATCTTTCTCGTGCTCGTAAATACATGAGAATATGACTGAGTAAACGTTTATCACTTTTTCGGACTCGTAAAGGTTATACGAAAAAGGAACCCCCTGGAGTCTCCTTTAAGCTCTTTTCAGACTCTCTAAACATGAAAAGATTTACGAGTGATCTTGCTTCCTTTCACACTCATTAAAAGGTTTGAAAGGGCGTCTTCTGAGTACTAGTTTATCTCTTTTTTGAACATCAAAGACTAAAATTATGAAAAAGGACTACTCTGGAGTTTATCTCTAAACATGAAAAACCATCGATTTTTCCTTCTCTGGACTCACTAAACTACACATTGAAGGGCCCATATGGGAATAAACTCTTACTTCTTCAAGTTCGTTAAACAATGGAAGAGGAACTTACCGAAGGTGAGATATATCGAGCATGTGTTACCCTCCTCAAGCTCGTCAAATAAAAAAGAGGTATTCATTTATCTAGGTGGGGGGGGAATTGAAGGAAGTGGGTCGAGTTTTTTGAGAATCTTTTATGGTAGATATTGTTTCCCTTGAACATGGCACCTGTTTGCATCTCGTCTTATAGTTGGGTAATTTGCTTGTCTCTGAGTCATACCAATTCCATGTGTCACCGTACTTTTTCGTCCAGTCGAAGAGTTCTCTTATTGCCGTCACATTACATTTTTGGTACTCGTCGAGTCAATGTTTCCAAGTCAGTTTTCACGCCTCATCATGTTCAAGGGAAGTTTCACTTCAAACCATCCATCTGCAGTATTTCCAGTTTCCATTTCATGTGTTAGTTCATACTCATTTGATTCACCATCTTACATCACTTTCCTATGTCAGTTTCGTGTTGATGATGGGGAATACATCAAGGCCCTCCTTCGACAAGTCTTTTCCTGTCGACTTCAACACATCATCTAGGAATTAGGTTTAGAAACCAGTTAGTACCTTGGGACCTGCATGCCTCAATGGAAGGCCTCCTTGCCTCCGACATTAGGTTTACATCATTGACCTCTGATCGAATGATTCCATGAATGTTCGACTTCAGCTCATTTATTCACATTCGTTGGATTGTACTAGGGTACCTTGGTAGTCATTGACATAATTGGTGATTTCCCTTGCACTTGTTAATGGTTTACCTCAATGACTGGTAATCAAGTGGTTTCTACCATGTTCGACATCAAAACATATATTCACATGGATAGGTTTGTGCCACATCGGGATTGGGACGAAGACCCTTGGTTGAGCGTTCATTATGTCATATGCTTTTCCCAGGCTGTGAAGGAGATCATTTGAGCATGTTAATATATAGACTATTACATAGATCCACATTGTATTGGTTTGTGGCTATGTTTTATCATCTCGTAGCTCCACGGTGTATTTTTCGTGGCTACGATCAGTTCATATCATGGAGGTATGGATCCACATTGTATCTTTAGTGGCCATATCCTTAGTCAATATTTTTCATGGATTTGCAGTGTATTGGTCGGCGGTCGTGCTTTGAGTCATCTTGTATTCCAAGCATAGGTATGCCTGCCTAAGAAATGGAACAAATATTAATATCGTTTGATGGTTTTTTGCAGCTTCTTCCAGGTTCTCCAACTCCATGCCTTTGTATTGAAGAATTTTAAAGTGTTTTAGCCATTGGTTTCTCTTTTGACCTCACACTTTAGGGGGCAATCTGTTACGCATCAAAATTTCACACTTAAGTATCTCACCCTAAGTGTCGCAAGTGTCGTATGCACCTTGGTAAGTGTCACAAGTGTCGTCAAGTGTCGTATGCACCTTACTAAGTGTCACATGCACTTTTATATGTGTTTTAACCCCTTAAAACCTTCAAATAACATTTTCCATAATCCTTAAGTTATATTGAAGGAGGAAACCCATCATTTCAAGGCCAAAAACACACTTTTTACTTGAAAAATTGACCTTTTTGGGCATTTTTGAAGGGTAGCGGCCCCCTAGCCATGCTAAGGGAGTGGTACAACGCCCCCCTTACCTTATTTAGGGAGCATTGATCTAGGATCAACTAGAGGGGAGAATTGACTTTGGTTGGAGGAAAGTTTGGAGAATCCCACCTCTTTCTGAGGGCCAGCTCTTGGAGATGAGGTTGGTTTGGATCGAGTATTATCCTATGGCACTACCTAGGATCAAATACTAACCTAAATAAGTCATATCCTCAACCAATCCCCAAATCTACTCATGGTGGTTGAGCCTCCCAAGCTTATAAAATGAGGCATTTTCAAAGAAAAAGGGGAGAATTTGGAAGGTATCAAACCTTTGATTATGAGAGGCAGATTTGAGGTATCAAAGTTATGATCTTGGGAGAAATATTTTGGTTATGATATTGGGAGTATCGTGAAAGGGCTGGATGAGGAGATATTGGAGGACTATTGCAGCATCATCCATGGTTGTAAGTAATCTTCTTGATTTCTCGTATTAATATATGCTTGGCCTATTTCTTTCTAGTTCATGTACCTTTACATATGGGTCTATTGTAGATGAATTTGTTTAATCTAGTACACTAGAGTAGGAGTTTCCTTGTGTCTCTTTGTTGTATGTGGTTTGCAGTTATCAAGCTGTGCAAATGAATTTGGAGATCAAGCTCAAATTGGAGCAGCGAGGACAAACACCAGAATAAGGTGTATCACACTTTCTTCCTTCTCTCTCTCTCTCTTTCTGAATAGTTAAGAAAATCTCAAAGGAATGTTAGTGTCCAATAGTAGCATATTTTTGTCTTGGTAGTATGGATCTAGAATCCAAGAGGATATTCACCTATCCGCGAGGGAATTTTCCTACAAAAAACATATGCAGTGAATTCTCCGCCTCAGTTCTCTAATGACCAGCTGTAGTTAATATTCAAACTTCATAGGGATATTGCGGAACAACATTTCCGCGAGGAGATGATGGACCGTCGGCTTGCAGACCTCCTCAACTCGTTATCTAGCCAACAACCATGCCAACATTCTCTAGTTTTCCATCATCAGTGTGTGTGCGCTCCAGCCGGGCATGTTCCTCCTAGTGGCAATGGCGGTAACGGTCAACCCGGTGTTTAACTTAACTACTCTGCCATGCTTTTTGCTTATCTCTTAATTTTGGTTTTAGTAGTTTTCCGGCATGTTTCAAATCTAAGCTTTCTATGTAGCCAATCTGGTGATTTTAGACATTTTACTTTTGCCCCCCTAGGGCAAACATTTAATGCTAAATGAGACATGGTGTTGGCACTGGTTTCCATTTTTGGTTGTCCAAGCACCAGGTCCGATGATATGTACTTGATACTTTGTTTCCTAAAGGTAATATAAACTTCCAAGTTACAAAATAAAAATATAGAAATGTTTACTCTTTATTAATACCAAAACCCTTAAGGTAGGGCATCACCTTACAATTAATCCTTTTAAGGAAATGAACCACTCTTATTCACTTGCCTCTTCAAGGGGGCAACCTCCTATTGAGCTACGCTCCAAATACAACACTCATAAACCATGCTCAATACATTGCTTACACATTTAAATATAATACTACCTACCACTGATCCAGGTGGATATAGGTGGCCAGCCACCTATTCCGATTGGCTCATCTTGGCAGTTTTTTAGTTTGGCAATTTTTTTCCTAGTTTTCGAGTCCTAAACTTCCAGGGTCGTTTTGAGTCCCTAAACAACATTTTTAGGGCTCGCCACAATCAAGCTAAACATAGAGTCACAACTTGACGACATAATGTGTATTCCTGAGATAAACCTTTCCAACAGGATATCATGCGCCTAAAATGGAGATCGTGTGCAAAAGTTTCGACCCCTGGAAGATGTACCAACTTACCCCAACAGGGCCCACAGACTCTTGGCGCTTCATCTCCTATGGTTAGGTTTTTGGATGTATAGGGTTTTGGCATTCATATTTATTATAAAAATTCTTTCAAAGCCTCACTATACTCATCTTCTTGTGAATGAGCGCAGACGTCACATCTCTTCTCAAAGATAAGCCGCCACCATTCTAGCAAGCTTGTTTCAGTTTGCATTTTACAATTTTAGCATATTTCTTTATTAATAGAAGCCAAGTTTTATTGTATCTTTGTTATTGTTCATTGAATATCTATGTTAATAAAATAGATATGTATTCATTTCATCATGCTCATAAAATCTGGATCAGTGGTATCAGAGCAGTCTACTCCTTGTCGTTCTTAATGCATGTCCCCAACGAGGTCAGGCTACAAAAGTTAGATCCCGAGCTTGTTTTTCTTGAGGACAAAGGATATTGCATGCCAAAGAAACCTTCCATGGTGGGAGAAAAGAAAGACAACGGGACATAAGATCATTTCAAACCATTGCTCGAGGAATCCCTCGTGCAATAGAGGAATGAGATGATGGACAGTTTTGCACAAATCCTTTGACGGCTACCAATAGGCAACAGATCTTCCCCGAGCGAAGGCGTCTCCCACTTCAACGTACAAATCAACTTTGATATTCCTATATTTGAAGGTTAGATAGGCACATATGTTGTAGACAAATGGTTGAATCTGCTAGAAGGGTGTTTTTCTGTCCATAATTTTTCGAATAGAGAAAATATTACTTTTGCGCTCCTCAAAGTTATCCCTCATGTCAAAGATTGGTGGTAGACTTTCTATGAGCAAAAGAAAATACAAAAACCCTTATTATTTATAATCACACTCACCCGGGGGTCCTTCAGGGATGTTATTAAGGAACAATACTACCCTGTCGAAAGTTATGACGACCAGTATACAAAATGGACCACACTGTGACAGGAAAGGGACCAAGTAGTGCCAGAGTTCACAAATAACTTCCATACCTTGTGCACCAAGTTGGGTATCAAATATTATGAGTGACATCTGGTGCTAAAGTACCTCAGTGGTTTGCATAGATACATCTAGGCATAAATGGAGTTTTTGGACATCTCATCCTTGGGCAAGGCCTATCGATATGCCATCAAAATCAAGCATGAGATTAAACAAAAACGTGACAGTTTAGGTTTGGGAACCCCTCATAGTAGATGTAGGGCAAGGGCAGTGCCAACCCGTAGAACAAAGGGCAGAGCAAAGATGGACAGCCTCAAGACAACTAGTCTAAGCCGTAAACAAAGAAGGACAATGGAAAGACGAAGAAATATAGTAGGAAGTGGTGCAACTTCCATAAGAACCCCTGGCATAAAATTGTTAATTGTCACTCAAAGCAGTCATTGGTGGCTGAGATGAAAGCCTCTGAATCAGATGCAGGTTTCGTCTCTTAGTCAGAACTCAAAAAGGGGATACAAATGATTGACATGGAGCCCAGTGCCACTGTTGCTACCACCAAGATCTAGCCCGGTGAACCTGATGATCCAAAGGAAGGCGAGTGCTTCTTTCATTCATAGATATGGGTGAAAGGCACCTCGCTGCACTTCATCATTGATAGTAGTAGCCGGAAGAACCTCATATCAGTGGAGGTCATCAAGTAGTTGGCCCTGGCGACAACACTGCACCCGCAGCCCTACAAAATTGTATGGCTCCGCCAAGGAAGCGATCTTCAAGTCAGCCAACAGTGTTGCTTGTCCTACGACATCAAGCCCTTCAAAGATGAGGTATTATGTGATGTTGCTCCCCTTGAAGTTTGTGATGTTCTTTTGGGCCAACCTTATTTATGGAAACATCATGTTGTATATGAGTCTAGGCCTCGTAGTGTTATTATTACTATGGACAGGAAATTGTACAGGATACCTGAGGTAGTCCCACCTAGCGCCATTTCCTTGATCTCTGCCAAGCAATGCAGGAAGGTCATATCTCAAACCGGGAAGTTTGTCTTCTTCGTGATTCACTCTCAGAATGAGAGAAAGATTGCAGCCACATCCATGGCCTTTGTGGTCGACCTCTCCACGCAGCAGAAGTAAGTGGATAAGGTCGTGGAAGAATACAAAGACATCTTCTCCTCACTTACCGAGGTACCTCTGAATTATCAGGTAGAGCATTCCATCAATCTAACCCCTGGCACACCACTACCCAATGGGTCAGTCTATCATCGCTCTTTGTTAGAAAATGAGGGGATCAAGAGTTAGATCCAAGAAATTATCCACAAGGGGCACATCTGATCTAGCTCATCACCTTGTAGAATCCCAATCGTGCTCGTACAGAAGAAAGAGAGGACCTGGCGACTGTACATTGATTATCATGCCCTAAATAAAATCACAGTCAGGAACTGGTACCTGATTCCCTGAATTGACGATCTCCTTCATCATCTTAGGGGGGGGGAATACTTCAGTAAGATTGATTTGAATTCTGGCTACCATCATGTCCCAATAAAGCATACAGATGTATGGAAGACTGGCTTCAAGTCAAAAGAATGTCTTTTTGAATGGTTGGTCATGCCTTTTGGTTTGACAAAAGCACCACCAACTTTCATGGGGATGATGGACAATATCTTGCAGCCTTTCACCAATTATTTTGTAGTGGTGTGTCTGGATAACACCCTCATCTACAACAATACTTGGGCAGAACACTTGTATCATATTCAATAGGTTTTGCACACTCTGCGGTAGCACAAGCTATATACTAACTTGGAAAAATGCTCCTTCGGCATGGACAGGGTCCGGTACCTAAGCTACATTATTGATAATCATGGTGTGCATGTTGATTGAGCCAAGATCCAAGTCATACGTGATTGACTAGCCCCAACCACGCTCATTGAGCTTCAAAGATTCTTAGCCCTTGCCAATTTCTATCATAGGTTCGTGTTGGGATTCTCCCATATTGCATGAGCCCTCAGCCAAGTAACCAGGGGTGGTGGTAAGGCAAATTTTGTGTGGGGCCTGTCCCAGCAACAAGTGTTTGATGATTTAAAGTAGCGTTTGTGCTTAGCCCCAGTCATTTCATTACCCGACCTGCAACAACCCTTTGAGATTGATACAGATGTTTCAGACTATGTTATGGGTGCAATTCTCACACAGCACATCCACCCTGTGGCCTATCATAGTGAGACACTATCAGATGTCATATGTAAGTAACCTACTTAAGACAAAGAAATGTACTCCATTGTGCAATCCTGTTGCGAGTGGAGGCATTAAATTCTCGGGAAGGAGACAGTCATCCACAATGATCATAAGTTGTTGCAGTTCATGCAAACACAAGGCACATTGCAGAATGACCGCCATCAGAAGTGGTCCACATACTTGCAACAATTCCACCTCAACATCGAGTATAAGATAGAAAGTACCAACCGTCAACCTCTAGTCGCGGCACTCACCTCGGTGTTGGACTCTTGCGGCCACAAGACCTCCGGATGGCCCCAACTCTATGAGAAAGATCCTAACTTCACCACCACCTACCAGATGTTGGGCGCAAACAAAGTTGTCAATAATCTCCATCTTCAGGATGGATTTTTGTGTCGTCTAGGCCATCTCTGCTTTCCATCAAGCGAGTGAGAAAAGATAATTTCATAATCCCACTACAGTCAAGTGGCAGGACACTTCGGCGTAGAAAAGACAGTGGAAGTGTTGCAGCAACATTTCTACTGGCCGAAACTTCGACAGGATGTCAGCAAGTATATCAGGTCATGCACTGCCTGCGTTATTGCCAAACCGGTCACTAAGAAACAAGGCATGTACACCCCTACCTATTCCTGACAGTTCGTGGGAATCCATCTCAATGGACTGCATGTCGGGTCTTCCATCCACCAAGCAGAGAAATGACTATGTTTTTGTGGTTGTCAATCGCTTTTCCAAGATGACAATTATGACCACCTGCAAGAAAAGCATCACAACAGAGGCCACTACCAAGTTCTTCTTTGAATGAGTGTGGGTACATTTTGGGATACCAAAAACCATTATCTCGGATCGGTACAGTCGGTTCCTCAACACATTCTGCTCGAGCCCTTGGTCACTACTGGAAACCAAGCTCACCAAATCTGTTGCCTTCCACCCCCAAACGGATGGCCAAACCGATGTTGTCAACCAAATGATCATGCATATCCTATGCATGTACAATTCCAAGCACACCTGCATATGTGATGAGAGTTTTCCCTATGTTCAGCACAATTACAATAGAGCCATACATAGCTCAACCGACCATAGCCCCTTTTAGGTGGGGTTGGGATTTCAACCATTGGGTCCCATGAATGTTGCACTACCCCTTGTGGCCACCCAGGCAAACTCGTACCATGCTCAAACTGAAGTTGACAAAGCCACCCGGTTCATTGAGCGGATCCATCACATCCACCAACAGGTTCAGGATATTTTACAGAAGTCCAATGCCAAGTACAAGCAGTGCCATGATCAACACTGAGTGTCACACAAGTTTCAGGTGGGAGACAAAGTTTGGTTTCACTTGCAAAAAGAACGCCTTACAGGTCTCCATTGGAAGCTTTTTCCACTTCGATGTGGAACTTACACTATCACCAAGGTTGTGGGTGACAATGCTTTTGAGCTCAACATTCCCCCCTTCCTTGGCTTTCACCTAGTGTTTAATGTGGATCTCCTTAGACCATATTTTCCACCATCATTGGACACCTCGGAGATCACAGAACAATTGACACCAACACAACTAAACCTTGAATGCATGGAACATGCATCCACTGATCATGTCATGGACACATAGGTCAAGGTCACTCACCAGTAGAGGATCCAACTTTATCGAGTTTTCAAAGCAGTGTAGCTCTTGCACCAAGGCAAGTAGCTCACCCGGGGCCAAATTCAACAGAAATTTCCTCATCTGACGGGGGAACTCAACGCAATGGATACCATTGCTTCCTAAGGGGGAAGGATTGATCCAGGTGGATATCGGTGGCCACCCACCTATTCCAATTAGATCATCTTGGCAGTTTTTCAGTTTGGCAGTGTGTTTCCTAGTTTTTGGGTCCTGAACTTTCAGGTTGTTTTGAGGCCCTAAACAACGTTTTTAGGGCTCGCCACAGTAAAATTGGAAACTAAGTCAAAGTTTGATGTCATAATGTGTAGTCCTCGAATAGACCTTTTCAATGGACTATCGTGCGCCTAAAACAGAGATCGTATGGAAAAGTTACGACCCCAGGAAGTAAATGTACCAACTTACCCCAGCAGGGCCCACATGACTCTTGGTGCTTCATCTCCTAGGGTTATGTTTTTGGATGTCTAGGATTTTCTCATTTGTGTTTATTGTAAAAATGATTTTAGAGCCTCATTGTACTCATCTTATTACGAATGAGCGCAACCGTCACATCTCTTCTGAGAGATAAGCCGCCACCATTCTAGCAAGCTTGTTTTAGTTTGCATTTTACAGTTTCAACATATTTCTTTATTAATAGAAGGCAAGTTTTACTGTATTTATGTTATTGTTCATTGAATCTATGTGTTAATAATATAGATATGTATTCATTTTGTTCTTCTCATAAAATCTGGATCAACCATCTAAGAACCTTCTAGTAGGTGGATCCTTCTAGTAAGCCTTCTCACATTTATTGTGTTCACACTACTACAATAGGCCTTATTTACTAATGATGACCTTTATTACATGTATTCAATAAATCGAACTACCATAGTGGGCCTTATTTAATAATATACTTGACCTTCTCAACCGATGTCGATGCTTGTCACATATTATTCATTTCTGCTATGACCGTCATTGCAGAGCTTATCTATGTTGGATTTGATCATGGTTTTGATCAGTGGGAATGAGATGGATTTCGTTAAGATTTGGTACAAACCATTGAAGGTTGTAGTTATGGCTCGAAAGGACAGCATTGGGACTCACATTTAAGGTGGTTTCTTATTCAGGATGGCCTTCTCTCATTATTGCGTTGTTCTCTCCCCCGTTGCAGTGTCTTTGGTCTACTCCCTGCGATTTTTTTTTTTCTTCCCCATCTTCTTCTTTGTGGGTGTCGGTCTACAATTATGCCTCATGAGCAAGGAAAACCTCGTCATGCAAGAGGGAATCCATCTAGTCCTAGAGGACGCAAATGTAGTTCTTCCCGGTTGTTTGATGACCATTGTCGTGGCTCCTTGAGCCAGCTCTTCTCCGTTGGGGCTCCAAGTCTGTTTGTTACTGTTGCAGTCATTGATGTCCACAAACAGTGTGTTAATTCTTCCCAGCCCTAGATTTCGACCCCCCAACATTGTGTGGGCGTGGTAAATCCCAATTCCTAGCAGACCTTGAGTTCACCAGCTAGCTTCATGGACAACCATCGTCAGCTTATTCTAGAGCTTCGACGTGACAATGAGGAACAAAATTTTAGGCATAAATTAATAGGAAAAAAAGCTCTATTGGTTGTTATATTTTGGCTCTGATGATCCCCATCAGAGGCTCATCCAAGAAAATATTCTTCAATCAATGATGATACCTAAATGTCCAGGCTCCTCCCAACACGCTTCTACAAGTGGAACCAAAGAAAAACATGTCATGTACTTTATCTAGTTTTGTTTCTTTGTTTATGCATGGATAGTGAGTATCTACACGTCATTAGTTTTAGTGGTTCATACTTTTTTTGTCAAGTTTATTGTAAACTCTTATGGAGGAGTCTTTTTCATCGTTTTGGCAATGTGGCTCAGAAGTTCATGTCTTGGTGGAGGGGTTGGTTTCCTTTGTTGGCAGCCTCTATACTAGTCTCATTGATGCATGAGATATTTTTTGATTCTGAAAGGTAATATAAATTTCTAATTTAAAAAATAATAATATAGTGGACCTAGTTCACCTTACATTTAATGACCTCCACTATTATCAATGTGAGCTCTTCGACTCCCCATTACCCCTGTATATACTATAAAATAATTCAGTTCAACCTTGAGGGAAGGGGATATATTAAAATGACAAATCTTATTGATTAAATAAAATAAGTGATGGAAGTGTTTGAGTATAGTTTATTTTAATGGAAAGCATAAATAATGGAACATAATGAAGGGGTCACATAATATAAGATTCAAGTATATGTTATCTCAATTGTGTGAAGAACATATAGCTTTAATTTTAATTTATATATTCTTGTCTCGTTTATATCTATTCATGATAATAATTTTGTGTAAAAAAAAAAATTTGCATGGTTTATAATCTCAACTTAAACCATGAGACACAATGAAATCACATACATATTCATTCCATCATCTTATGTAAATCAGACATATTCATTCCATCATCTTACATCATCATCTTACATAATTATAGAGCAAGGAAATGCATGTTTCACCTTATGGTATTTTAGACTTTCATTTTCAAAATGTTTTAATAATTCCAACTTACAATAATTCATAGCTAGCTTTTGAAAAATGTATTGGCGTCTTCTTTTAATGTTCCATGCATGACTTTCATCATAATTTATATAAGAAACAAAACATTTTATTTATTTATAATCTAGAAAGTATGACATGTTATTAGTTAC
The DNA here is from genome assembly GCA_009831015.1 of Picea engelmannii. Taxonomy (NCBI): domain Eukaryota; kingdom Viridiplantae; phylum Streptophyta; class Pinopsida; order Pinales; family Pinaceae; genus Picea; species Picea engelmannii. The sequence goes on along the minus strand of ML779246.1, from coordinate 466,153 downwards.
TTTCAAAGTAATTACACTTAGTAAATAACATTCTTGATATAATTGTTAATTCACAATAATTCATAGCTAGTTTTTGAAAAATGTATTGGCATATATGAGGGTGAGGGTGGAAGGAAATATTAGAGAAAATATAATACATTTATACATTTTCTCTAATATTTCCCACCTTCATATTTTATACATTTTCTCTAATATTTCCCCCCACCACCACTCTCACTCTTACCTTCATATTACATTTTCTCTGATATTTCCTGTCACCCCACCCTCATATATGAGGGTGGGGCAAATAATAGAGAAAACATATTTTTCTTTTAATGTTCGGTATCACTTTCACTATGATTTATATGAGAAACTAAACATTTTATTTATTTTTAATCTAGAAAGTATGACGTATTATTAGCTACTTCCAAATCAATTATACTTAGTAAGTAACATCCATGATATAATCATCAAATCTCATTAGCACAATTGGTTTCGATGGGCCTCCAAATCTCATTAGCACGATTGGTTTCGATGGGCCTCGTTTTGCATGATGAACCAGATTTAAAATCCGCCGCTATCAGGTAGAGACACCTAAAAATCTAATGGTACAAACCAACGTCATTAATGCAAGAAAACTCTTTCACATATTGTTTTTTTTTAATAATCCATATTCATATATTACTTTTTGAGAATGCATATTTTTATAAGAGTATCATGATGTGTATGGTGTTGAAAAATTTAAACATCTAAATGATGTTGAGAAATTTAAACATCATATAATATTTAGAGAATCGAATAAATATTTTTATAGATGTATTTTTATTTTTATTTTTATTTTTATTTTTATTTTTATTGATTTAAATTTTAAATTTATGATTTTATATATTATTTATTGTATTTTTTTTAATAAATATTTATAAACAAAATTAAAATAAATTATTTTATATTAAAAAAATCAATATTTCACTTTAATTTAAAAAAAAAAATTAATATTGAGTATTATAATTTTATTAAATTTCATATTTAAATGTTTGTATATAAAGGGTCCATGCCTTCTTTTTTTTAATATTGCATAGTCAACTATGCAGGATCATAGTCACTTTTCAATAGTCACTTTTCAACTTATGGTCAATTAAGAAAATTGTAATTTGGGTGCTACAATCTCTCGTAATTAGTCACATCAATGTGTAATACAATCTCTCGTAATTAGTCACATCAATGTTCATGTGCACTTACTTGTATGTAAAATTATTTAATGGTGAGAGTAATTGATGGTGTGGTATGAAGGGAATAATTGATACTTGAGCCACATGGCAACACCACTTCACTTTTGCAACATATATTCATTTTTTTCTATGCATTTGTTGTCTTTTCAAAAATATATGGCTATTGTTTTGTTTTTTTTTCCTTTTTTTTATAAGCTAGTAGAATTATTTTATTAATATTGTACAGTAAACGATAAGTGTGATATAACATTGGCATAAATTCACGAATATTGCATAGTCAATAATGTAATAAGTCCTGAATATGTGAGATCATAGCTTACTTTTCAACTTATGTTTAGCTAAGAAAATTGTAATACTAACATTGAGTGTTACAATCTCTTGTAATTAGTCACACCAATGTTAATGTGCATTCACTAGTTTGTACAATTAATTAATGGTGACAGTAATTGGTGTTATAAAAATTGTAATACTAACAATGAGTGTTACAATCTCTTGTAATTAGTCACATCAATGTTAATGTGCATTCACTATTTTGTACAATTAATTAATGGTGAGAGCAATTGGTGATATAGTATGAAGGGAATAATTGATCGTTAGGCTACATAGCAACCTTAATCATTTTGTAATATATATTTACTTTTTTTCTCTGCCTTTTCCTATCTTTTCAAAAATATACAACTATTGTCTTATTTTTGTAAGTTAGTCTGATTATTCTCTTAATAGAGTATAGTAAAAGATACAATCACCCCCCGCTATAGCCTAGCAGAAGGGAAAACAAGTTTATAATGGGACGAAAAAATATCAATGTTATCTGAGACCCCCAAAAAAGGAGTCTTGTGTATGTTCTAAGATATTCTATGTTGTTATGGGCCTATAACCATCTTATAACATAATAGTCTGGTGGAACAGAGCAACAAATGTGCTTCTCCTCATTTATACCATAAAAGGGAGTAAACATGTCCTGAATTTTGTCATGAAAACTCAAAAAAAGAGAACATAAATAGCCAAGGTTTGTTTTTGAGTTTGAGTCAACATAGACGAGGTTTTGGTTGGTATCATCAAGTTCCTACAAGACCAGATTCTGGTCTCCTTGATACTCTTATTGTCCCACTACTTCCATATCCCAGAGGACTTTCATCGAGGCCTCATATTTTTTGTCTAGGAAGTCCAGCTTCTCGAGAACAACCTTCTAGACAATACCTTGTTCCTCAATTCTATAAACCATAATTGATTTGGTTTGTTTTTTTTTTTTAAGTAATTTTATATATAAGGGCCTTCAAAAACCCAGACCATAGTTACAAAAATTAATAACATCTGGATTGTAGTTACTGAACTGCCCCAAAGGGAGAAACCAGTTCTGCCAACCGGGTAAGTCTAGCAACTGAGTTATTACCAGTCTTAAAAAACAAAGTTGAGCTGACTAAAGCAACTAGAGGGAAACTATTAAAGAAAAGAACAGATCCCTTGAGGGATTAGACACCTGGTAAGTAATCTGGCAAGTAACCTGGCAGGTAACTTGGCCACGGCTCCTCTTCAATAGGTGTCCCTCGGTTTGTCAAATGCATGTCGTCATCCATGGTGCACTCGTCCCTGTTGGCAGTTGTCTCGGCATCTCCCAACGGAGTGTGCACATGCTGATCGGTGGTTGTGACTGCTTCCATGTCCTCCTACTGGACCTGCTCCGCAACGACCTCTGCTACACTCTGCATCCTGACATTCCCGTCATCGCCTGTTGAGGAGGGCACTCCTTCTGAAGCCTCGCCTGCCGGGTAGGAGGGAGAGGCGTCTTGGAGGGTAGAAGGAAGCTGGAGGAGGGTCGAGATCCTCCCGTCCATGAGTTGTATCCTAAAATGGAGGTCCTCCATTCCTTGACGGAGTTCGAAGACCAAGTCGTAGATGATGGTGAAATTATCTTTGAGCTGCAAATCGGGCTTGGAATCAAAAGACGTCGACGCCTTGTTTCGGTCGGCCCGGACAGGAGATGGCATCCCCATGGGTGACTTTGAAGAACCAGCAACCGGCGCAAGGGGAGGAATGAAGTTTCTGGAGGTTGAAGGAGTGGCAAGGTGGCGCAGGGAAGAACTTGGCAAGGTTTCAATTAAGGCTAAGCACTCAAAGCGGGAGACAAGCACGGTGGAGGAATTGAGAGGTGCTAATTCAGGCAGCAAGAGTGGCGAGGAGAGTGTTGAGGGCGAACCAGGAAGAGAAGTTGATGCATGAGGCCGAGGAGGATGCCAAGGAGAGCCCCTTCGCGGTCTTCCTCATTGTCACGACATGGTTTGGCAGTGTAAGTGGAAAAGGCGTTCCAGGCCAAAGGGGAGAGCCTGGAGAAGGCCGGGAGTCGTGAACACCATGAGCATGCAAGCAAAACCAGGCCAAGGCAGCAGAGGAGTGCTGGAGTCGGCTCTCAGGAGAGGGAGAGTATCACAAGCAGACAGAGGAGCCATAGCACCAAGCATAATGGAGGTCGGGTGAGCACAAGTTAATGCCACTGCAAATGACATAAAAGCCATTTAATGCGGGGTAGAGTCGATGGTAGTTGGCACGAGCTGGTCACATGGCTCACTGCCTTGCTGGCTCCTCCGCTCTCCCTCTGTACGCCAAGTGGCTGGCCCTATCACCCCATCTGGGGGTAATTGATTTGGTTTGTTGATATACATCTAATTGCTAAAAATATTTTGTGTCCCTGCTTTTAGAGAAGCCAATGTCAAGTATCCAATTGCTAAGTTTAGCATCAATGTCCTCATAAGAGGTTTTGCCTCTTTTCTCTCGTACTTTCTGCTCCAATCATTCTACCTCATCTTTGATGTGTTATGGAAACCTCCTATGGTATCTCAGTGTTGCTTCCCTTGCCTCCATTTTAGCTTCGGTTTTCTTTTTGGACGAGTTAACCCTATTGGAGTTCTTATGATTCTTGGGCCTACCTCTTCTAATTGGTTGGAATGCCTTGCCATCTTCCATTTCCAATTTTCCTTCGTCCAACCTACCCCCCATGCCTGGAAATTGTTGCTTTTCCTTCCCAAAAACATGAGTAAATTTTTTAAGCAGGCATGTAGTCCCTATCTCCACCTAAGCTAGAGAATGATCATTTTCCTCGATGTCCAAGATCCTTGCTTCCCTATCCTCATTGTATTCCCTGTAGTGTTTTGGTGTTCTAATTTCTAGACCCTTAAGCACTATGAACCAATCCACAACATACCATCCTCACCGTCAAAACCTTGACCTAACAGCGAATGGGAGAGGTAATGAGAAGAACTATCATATCATATAGAACAATAAATAACCTCATTCATAGTATTATTGATCTGAAATCGGTGCTTTACACCTTGACTTCGATTTTAACAAGATCTTTTCTAACAATGCATGTGAATTATATGAGCAGTAAATAACTTAAAGAATGAAGAGAACTTACAGAAAACAAAAAGAGACAAACCATAAACAAATTGAACACCAGAAATTGATAACGGAGTTCGACAAATCTACCTACGTCTATGAGACTTTAGCTGCAATGTGGGAGGCTTCTTTATTATTCCTCAATGCTCAAAAATCTACTTTGAAATTACATCACTCAGTTCTTTCACAGACTCAGTTGTACTTTGCTTTGTCTCAGGAACCCAATGCAACAAATGACACTCAAAAAGGTGGAGTAGAACTCCCAGAATAAGCCTCACAAGCTCAGCTACTCTTCTGGCTTCGCTGCCTAACTCTTGCTTCAAAAATCACTTGTGGCTTGTTTCAAAACTACATAATGCTTGGTTTATATAGTATTGGGGTTGGGCATCATATCCCAGCTTCCTTCCAACATTTGGCCTCAATTTGGGCTCAAATCATCCAAAATTGGGCAAATATCCACCAAAATTAGGCTAAAAAAACCAAAAATCCTTTTCCAAGATCTAAAACCCACTTTTTGGCTAATATTGGGTGTGCACGCCCCCTAGCCTTTCGCTCTTGGTCGTGTGAGCATCCATGTGGCTAGGATCCAAGGCCAAATGGCACCCAGCCCCGATTTCTCATCCTTGGTTGTGTGGAACAGTGTCCTAGTCGACCGAGGCCTATCCCTAATAGCTCGCACCATATCACCATAACATTATTTTCGAAGGCTGGCTTAACAAGCCCTACCCCGCTGCCATGTTGGTTAGTGCGTTGTGTGTAGTTTGTTGCCTGGTCCAGAGGTCATGCATTCGAATCCACTAGAGACTCAAACAAATTTTGACCCAGGCCTTATTGGCCCGATCCAGGGTGCCACATGGTGCCATGTGATTGGGCCACGTGTCACATTCTAACTGGCTCGTACATCCCGGTCAACTACACAATCATCGATCACGTCAGCCGCCAACTCAATTGCACATTCAGCACCTTGCCATGTGTCACGCTCGGAGGATGCCACCCGTCAATATGTATTGTTACATGTCCTCATCTGAGCCTGCCACATGTCATCCATACAGACACGTGTCAACTTTTTACTAGTCCAAATCGACCCCTGAAAATGCCAAATTTACGTGCCACGTGGTGCTCTAGTAATGCCACATCATCATGCTAACATCATTTTCCACATGCCATCTACGTCATATCAGTACTTACCACATGTCATGATGACGTACAGTTGAAGTCAGTAGTACAGACTTGACTTTTTGCCTGTTTGGGAAAAACTTCAAAACGCGATATATTTGCCATAGGAAGTCAATTTTCGAAAAAGAATATATTGTCGGGATTGGCACGATGAGCACTACGCAATGGCATTGGTTTCATCTGAATCCGAGCACTTTGAATTTTTGGCCTTTTTGGATCCTTTTGGATCACACCTCTGCACTGGGACCTTTGGGTCCTCTATAAGGTTATTACATCAATTGACTACATCATTACATCAATCGACTGAAATAAAAAATAAATAGTCTAGAATCAAAAAAACATTAACTAGACTCAGTAAGTGATTTCATAAACCAAATTACTTTTATTACATCAAATAAACTAGACATTGACTCGACGAAATATTTACATATGTGGCATAAAATCTACCCAGTTCCAAGCAGATGACCCATCTCCTGTCGATGGAGTTTCGCGATCATTCTTCTGCTCTTCTACAACATTCTTCTTCTACTATTGGACTTCACGATTTTTGGAGCGTCTCAAATCTTGATGCAGCTTCCAAAAACTATATTCACAATGCTCGTTCCTTTGACAATGTGAGAAATAATTTCATGTTGGGACGAATTTAATGAAGCCTTCCTGGACTAAGTTGAATCCCTGTTGGATTTTCTCAACTCTTGTCTTGGTTGTGCTGAATTCACATGCAGATTCTTCTTGACCTGTAGTGTTGCATCATCCAATCTTGGCGTACTCATTGTCGCCGTGATCTTCTTTATGTATACCTTTTGCTTCCAACATACTGTAACACAATGGTTATGACTATCGCAAAATGTACATGGAATTATTCTTTTTATAAGTTCCATGACCCTAGCATGTTCATCATTAAAGGTAGGTGAAGGAGAGTTATACCTTTCGACCATTTTACCTTTCTTTTGCAACTCACTGTTCGCGTCACTTCTGGTTTGAGCTTCTTGTTTTCCTTTACGAGTTTGAACCCATGTTGGTTTCAGTTCTGGATGTTGATCCCAACAATGGTCAACATCATGTCTAAACTTCTGACAATGTGTACAACAAACCACTGGATCATTGTCATCAGTAGACTCTTCTACATATCCTCATCCTTCATGGAGTGGTCATTCTCGCACCTTGATAGGCTTAGCTCTGCCTTGGCCATGCTTTCCAAGACCTTGTCCTTTCATGTATCCAAACTTGGATAGCATCTTCATACCAATTCATTTGGTATGCCTTTCAAAATTGGCAATATCATGATCGTCTGACTCTAGTTCTTGATTAGCTACAGGAGAAGTTGGAGTATATTGAGTACTTTCCGTTGGTGAGGAAAATATGCCCATGGCTTCTTGTAACACCTTGTTTCCCCCAGTTTGTAAATATAACTATATTGGCCAAGGAACTATGACAAACTCAAAGGTGTGAATGTTTGATTTGATAGACCTTTGTATAAAAGGTTGATGAATGTAAATTTTGTTATTTTAATATAAAATGCATACGTGTTACATGACTGTTGGAAAGGGGATGAGCTAAGAGAGACCACTAATGCTATGAAAAGGTGGTGGAGGGGACCAGGAATGGTTGCGTTAACCTCCATCGAACTAGTACCTTGTTGGATTTAATTTCTCAGGATCAGAACAACCCTCTGACCCATGAATGAATTTCAGTCAGGCTGGTAGGTGGGAAGACCTCCTCAAGAGTTAATGAGGGGATGGGGAAAACCGCCCATCTGTAAGGCTTTCGACCTGACCACAGACTGGGAATTTGGGCCACACGCAATCTTGCTAAGAAAGGCAAGAAAGGAAAGCATGGGCGACAAAGAAAAAAATCTGTGAAGAGTGCAGAGACGAGCGCAAAAACTCTCGGATTCGAGGAAGAATTGGGAAAAAGAGTGTGTTCTGATCGCGGGAAGTAGAGATTGAGACGGGAGAAGTATATTAACCTTCGTCCCTATCTATTTCTAAGCCGGAAGAAGATATCCAATCAAAAAGCATCATGGGCTAGCTCAGGGGTGGCTAGTGGTAAATCCGTTAGGAGTGACTGAGCCTATGGTTGGGTTGAAACATGCACCCTTTCCAGCAATCGCTGCACGTTGTCTGGTTCTTATAAGTGTTTCCATACTTTATGCGTTGAATTGGGAATTAATAGTTGCATGCATGTATTTACTTATCTGTAAATGATTCTGCAGTGAAAAGGTTAAATTTTGTATATACGTTGTTTTCCTTGAGGACTTGTGCTTCTACTTTTCCCGTGTGCCCCAATTTAGCTCTCGAAGGTGTTTTCCCCAGGGAGCTACCTCACAACTCTGGAATCGGAGAAAACCTCTCAACACTTGTATCATCTCGGTAACCTCACGATTTTACACCTCCTAGTTTCAAAAGTTAATGTGTTGTGAACTAGGAAGGTGTTTCCTTCAAACCATTAGTCTGAGAGACCTTGAATTTGCACCCACGACCTTAGTCAAAATCTGGCTAAAGAGTAGAGCTCGTAGCCCGAGAATCATCTAAAGGTCCATGTGACATGGGTCTAGGAACCCTACGCTAAGCCCGAAAGGAGCTAGTTCATAACGATTTCAGAGTTTCGGGAGTTCGACGCCTGGAATGTCAAACTTCACGGTTAGTCAAAGGTACCCAAACTCCCTTAGTAACAAGAGACATAGACAAAATCAATAACCTGACAGAGGAAATGAATGAGGACCGTTCATCTGGAGGGAAACCTATCCTAGTTGTTAGATTGACTCAAAGACTCACTGAAGTTAACAAATCAAACATCAGTCGCTCAATTAGATCAATGGTTGGGAATCGTTGCGGAGTGCGAAGGTGAAATTAGTGAACACGCTAGTTCATGGCCCGCAATCAACCAACGTCATTGATCTAGCTAGAGATGGAAGATCAACGACCATGATTAGATAGAGTCGGGTGAGCACTTCCTAGATTTCAGAGATTGGGCCCCAAAATCATTGTGAACTGTCGATATGTGAACGGGGATCAATGGTGGGGAATCATTGCAGAGCGCAGAGGTGAAATTAGCGGACATGCTAGTTCACGGGCCCCAATTCACCAACATCGTTGATCTCCTCGGGACGGAGGATCAACGACCCCGATCAGACCAAGTTGGGTGAGTACTTTTCAGATTGTGGAGGTTGAGCTCTCTGATAAAGAGTGCGCACATTGGGGCCCCACAACCACTGTGAACCATCGATCGGCGAACAAATCAATATTGGTTGAATCATAACCATCATACCTAGAAAAGTTGCTAGGTGGATGGTCATGAGTTCCTTTGGAAATCCGTGGAGTAACGAAGTCCATATGTACCATTGATCTAAGAGAAAGGACACGTGTCGACAAGTCGTCGACTTCGGGTGTAAGAACTCTGGGAGAAAGCGGGTGTGGAGAGGTTGAAACTCTTGAAGCCCGAAGAGACGAAGTGATTTGTAGCCATCGATCTGTGGGAGACACGCATCGATAGATCGTCGACTTCATGTGTAAGCGCTCCGGGAGAAAGCAGGTGTGGAGAGGTTGAAACTTCCAAAGCCCGAAGAGCCGAAGTGATTTGTAGCCATCGATCTATGGGAGACACACTTCAACAGGTCGTCGACTTTGGGTGTAAGCACTCCTGGAGAAAGAAAGTGTGGAGGGGTTGACACTCTCGAAGCCCGAAGAGTCGAAGCAGATCAGAGTCGTTCAAGCCAAAGGGATAGGTGTCATCAGATCCTGCACTTCGAAGGAAAGTCACTCTAGGAGAAAAGGGGATGTGTTGAACGAGAAATCCCGACGGTCGGAGAGTCAGAGTTCATCTGATTCATTCGTCAGCTGAGGATAGGTGTCAACAGATCTCCCATTTCGGAAGATAGCCACTTCGAAGGAAAGTGAGGTCACAAGAGTTGAGAACTCACTAAGTAAATCGTGATTGTCGATTCGAAAGAGACATGCGTTGACAGATCGTTGAATTCGGGTGAAATCACTCCGGGAGAAAATGTGGTGAGAGCGTTCGGGACCCCCGAACGCCAAAGTCCTGAAGAAGATCATAATCGTCGATCTCTAGGGACGTGTGGCGCTCGAAATTTTACTCCAGGTATGAAGTACTTCGAAGGAAAAAGGTGTAGGAACATTTGAAACTCCTGAACATCAAAGTCCCGAAGTAAATCGGGGCCGTCGAAATTTTGGAGGACACGCGGTGTCATATCATGAACTTCGAAGGTTTTCCACTCCAGAGGATTCGAGTGGTGGTCGTCTTGGCATCTGGTCATAGCTTGCGGTCATATACAGGTGTAGGGGGATGAAAGAACCTGGAGAACTTGGGAGAGGATATCTTCCTGATCTGAGCTCGTTTCAAAGCATGGAGATCGTGGCTGGAAATCTCTGGAAGAGCAGAATGGAATAGAGATCCTGAATGGGGGTTTCGATCCTCCTAAGAAGAGCGGAAATTTGAGTTCCCATTGTGGGATGTTACACTTCTCCTACTGACTGGTCCTCAACTGGAGTAGAGGGCATATATAAATCCTCCTCATCTGATTTTCCATGGAATGGATAAATTTCATCATCCTTGACATGAATCAGACTCCTAACATAAGGACTTCTTCCAACTGGTCTTTCTTTTATTGCTAACACCAATGTTCACAGCCTTTCCATGTCTTCTTCGAGGATTTTTACCAATATTCTCAGCTGATAATTTTCTCGTTGAATATGTTGATTAATATCCTTGAGTTCCTGGATTCTATCTCTCTTCAAGCTTTTCCCCATGCTTATTCACAATTCCTGCAATATAGTTAGCTTGATGTGATACCACTTGATCTGAAATTGGTGCTTTACACCTTGACTTCGATTTTAACAAGATATTTTCTAACAATGCATGTGAATTATATAAGCGGTAAAAAAACTTAAAGAATGAAGAGAACTTGCAGAAAACACAAAGAGAAAAACCCTAAACAGATTGAACACCAAAAAATGATAATGGAGTTTGACAAATCTACCTACGTCTTCGGACCTTTAGCTACAGTGTGGGAGGATTCTTTATTATTCCTCGATGCTCAAAAATATGCTTCAAAATTACATCACTCAACTATCTGAATGACTCAGATGTACTATACTATGTCTCAGGAACCTGATGCAACAGACGACACTAAAAAAGGCAGAGTAGAACTCTCAGAATAAGCCTCACAAGCTCAGCTACTCTTATGGCTTCATAGCCTAACTCTTGCTTCAAGAGTCACTTATGGCTTGTTTCAAAACTACACAATGCTTGGCTTATACAGTATTGGGGTTGGGCATCATATCCCAACTTCCTCCCAAGATTTAGCCTTAATCTGGGCTCAAATCCTTCAAAATTGGGCAAAAAACCACCAAAATCAGGCTAAAAAAACAAAAAAATCCTTTTCCCAGGTCTAAAACCCACTTTTGGCTAATATTGGGCGCACGCCCCCTAGCCTTTCGCTCCTAGCCCCCAGTTCTTGACCCTGGTTATGTGGAATGGTACCCTAGTCGATCGAGCCCTATCCCTAATATCCTGCACCATATCACCATAACATCATTTTCAGAGGATGGCATAACAATCCCTGCCTCGCTGCCATGTTGGTCAGCGCGTTATGTGTAGTTCGTTGCCTGGTTCGGAGGTCATGTGTTCGAATCCACTAAAGGCTCAAAAAAAATTTAACTCGGGCCTTATTGACCCAATCTGGGTGCCATGTGGCACCCTATGATTGGGCCATGTGTCATGTTCTGACTAGCTCATACAACCCAGTCAACTACATAGTCATCGATCATGTCAGATGCAAAGTCAGCGCCCCTGCCATGTGTCACGCCTGGAGGATGCCACCTGTCAATCCATATTGTCATGTGTCCTCATCTGATACTGCCATGTGCCATGCTCTAGTGCTGCCACATCATCATGTTGACATTAGCATGACATAATGCTAATTTCATCTGCCACCTGTCATCCACGTCAGATTCGTACTTGCCACGTGTCATGTTGACGTACTACTGACGTCAGCAGTACAGACTGTTGAATTTAACTTTTTGCATGTTTGGGAAAAAATTTAGAACGCGATATCTTCGCCGTACGAAGTCCATTTTTGAAAAAGAATATACTATTAGAATCGGCATGACGAGCACTACGCAGTGGCGTTGGCTTCGTCCAAATACGAGAACTTTGAATTTTTGGCCTTTTTGGATCCATTTGGATCAATGATCTAAAGTATCCAGAAGCATGAGTGTACTCACCAAGTCATAGATATCAAAAACAAAATTGTTTCTCCACCCCATTTCATGAGCTCTCTTTGAAATCATGCTGAAAACAAACTGGTAAATGTGATTGAAACCTTGTCCACTAAAGCCAGCATTCGCTTAAGAAGTGGAATTAATGGAAAGTTGCTTGTAGGGCTAAGGGTATAGGTTGAGGTAACCACCCTCATCCTTTTCCCTTCCGTCAAGCACACCAACATGAGAGCCAAATAGGCTAAGGGGATAGGTGTTAAGCATTCCCCTGCCTCTCCTCCCTTACACCCAATTTGAGATAATATATGACTATTGTTAGAAACCACCAAAAAATAGTAATTATGTACATAAATATAGAACCACAATTCCAGGAAAAATGGTATGAGCATAATGTAGCAATATTTGTGTCCTTTGACTCATCAGATGCATGCATATATGCAAATTTTATGGTTCTATAGCCAAGACCAAAAAAATATTCCAACTTCTAGCTACTTTATGGGTTTCATCATTTATTTTTGCATCTAAGATTACCCTTTTGTTATGCATTAAAGTCCTTCTAAATCCTTTCAATTCACCACACTTTTCCTCTGATTTTGAAATGCACTCATAATCTAGAAACCCAGACACATCTATATTTACATCACTATTTGTACTTGCATCATTGTTCTATTGGGTTAGTCTTTTGCTTTTGACAATGTGCATCTCTAATGACTTTGAAATGTAGACAAAATCTATAAGGCCTACCGCACTTAGATTTACAATACTATTTATACTCGTATGATTTTTTGACCAAGTCAAAAATTTGTCCTCAAAGAGCAATTTTTGGAGTGATTTTGACACCCCAACAACATCATGAGTACCTAGGACACCATTGTTTCCATATTTTTTTGTGCTTGTATCATTCTTTCGTTGCATTAGAAAGTTGATCTAAATAGAGCACTTGTTCACTGACTCTAGAACACAATTATTTCCATTCACAATAGAGTTTATACTTCCATGATTCTCTTGTAGACTCAAAATTTTGCTCTGAAATTTATGCCATCCTCCATAATCTAAAGAGATTATGGCTAAGAAGGAATAAAATGTAACACAATTTTAAATATAAGGAAAGAGGACACTGTAGTAGGAACATATTATGACACTTTTTTCATGCCTTGCTATTCAAAATGCAATGTCTCCTCTACTAGCTCATATCCCTTCAAGACCAATATATCTATTTACAATATCCAATTTATTAAGGTGCATGGAAATTGCCACCATATGGCTCTTGTTTAGGATTGCACTTAATTTCATATGTATGCATTGAGGAGGTTTTGAACCTAAGTCTCACCTACTTGTCATTAGACCATGCCTTGTAGGGAACTCTTGATTTTATTATCAATTGAGATAATCCTTTTATGCATTGAATAAAAAAACTATACTCAATGTTACTATTGTCGCAACACTTTTTAGATGATATTATCTTATTGTTTCATATTATTGAAGATCTTCAAAATAATATTCACGTTTGTTATAAAGGAAAGAGAATGGATGTTACCAYGTCTTATATTTATATAGGTGTGTTGTTCATTGGATTGAAATTTAATATGGTTCAACTTCTCAAAGTTGAATCAACAAGAGTTATGTTGCTTTAACTCTTTTGGAGAGATGATGTTGTCATCTTTAATTTCAGGAAATTTGACTAAGATCATCCTTTTCTCTCATAAGATTGCCTCACTAACTTTACTATATGGATGTGAGATTTTGTGCATCGCACTTGACAAATAGAGTGGTGGTGTGTTGTTCATTGGATTGAAATGTAATATGGTTCAACTTCTCAAAGTTGAATCAACAAGAGTTATGTTGCTTTAACTCTTTTGGAGAGATGATGTTGTCATCTTTAATTTCAGGAAATTTGATCTAAGATCATCCTTTTCTCTCATAAGATTGCCTCACTAACTTTATTATATGGATGTGAGATTTTGTGCATCGCACTTGACAAATAGAGTGGTGTTGTGTTGAGAAGGCCATTATTTCCATGCTCCCTACATTCATTATATTTGACATATCAATCTCCCTTGATATTATTCTTGTAGAGTTTGGGACTTGCCCTCTTATCATGAAGGTGTTGTTTCACATTATTTTCTTCTTATATTGGCTTTGTTGCTTAACTAATTATGGTCTGGGTGAGTATGGGCATCACTTTCTTTCATTTTAGTCTTCTATGCATATGGCCAATGAGGCTATTCCACACTCAATATGCACAATTTACAAATCATTTGCATTTTTTGAACTTAAACATAGTCAATCTTCCACTATCTAGTATCTTTATTCTTGAGTTGAAATCCTTAAAATAATTACATAGGAAGCTCATAGACCATTTTCTAAAAATTTCTTCGACGGAAAAAAAAAAAATAATAAATAAATAAATAAATATATATATATATATATATATAAGGTAGATTTGAAATTCAATAAGAAATGAACATATACATAGTACAGTGCACACAACACTCAAATATGATCTAATCGAGTAGAAAACATAAGGAAAAAATTGGTTTAACTAGAAAGAGTGGTGTTTATACATCTCTCAAACAATATAAAAACTATCATAGTCTTTTACCAAAAAAAATGTCGTGGGACTCTCGATGCACAAAAGGCAATAAAAGAGTTTCAAATATTTCTTTAAGCTAGGGCCTTCGATCTGTAGCTAAGCTCCACCTAGATCAATCATACAATGACCTATGAATAACTAGATGTTAGGTTTATGCTACTTATATGGACCATGTATAGTGTAAATATACTTATATGGATTGTTATCGCATAGATTAAATGTTGGGAAAAGCCCGACCCAATCCAAAAATGTGGGACAACAGTGAGAGTATCTACCCACTGTCACCTTAGATGGACACTCTCCTCACTTTAGTGATGATGAAAATCACGACAAGGGGGGAATCTTGGTGACCCTAGGGGGAATGAAAGGGAAAGTGATAATATGAGAGTGAAAAAACCTATAGGTCGAGTTAGGAAGTGAAAAATAGCTTGGGTAAGAATATTTCGGGCAAGGGTAGGTTGTCGAAGTGAAGTGTACCTACAAAAGAGTATTATACCTGCCCGGTACAAGACAAAATGGAGATATACAAGCCAAAATATCAAATGGACAAGCAAGTGAAGCTTGTTGTCCTATATTGTAGCACCAAACAAGAATATATATCAACAAGTAAATGGTAACAACAGTTGCAAAATGTATCACCACAAGCCTAATAAAGATGCAAGAGACTAAGCTAGCAATTACTAGTTTAACTCAAGTATAATGAAGCAAGACTTTAGTGACAATAAAGGGTTGTTAGGTAGTTTTTTCAAAGAATTATTATAATAGCCAAGTGGTTGTAGAAAAATATTGCTACAACAACAAATTCTACTCAAAGAAATCCGCAAACAACTTGCCCAACAAATAGCCAATACCAAGTAGATTAACAATAGCAACATGTAACCAAATTCCAATGGTAGAATAGTGAGTAAACTAAGACTTTAAGAGTGTTTTGTTGCATCCCTAATGGTTGTAGCATAAATTTATAACAGCAGCAAAAGATACTTGGCAAAGCTAGATGCCCTAGTGGCTCAAGCAAGCTAAAAGCATGTAAATTTGATTCCACTTTAGACAATTGAC
This sequence comes from Picea engelmannii, assembly GCA_009831015.1. Lineage (NCBI taxonomy): Eukaryota > Viridiplantae > Streptophyta > Pinopsida > Pinales > Pinaceae > Picea > Picea engelmannii. The sequence continues at coordinate 450,488 of ML779246.1, read as the reverse complement.
ATATCTAAAAAAATCACGCATATCAATGCAAGTATTTTATTTCTCCAATGCAAATTTCATATTAATGCTTTAAATATATTGGGTAAGTGGAGTCTTGGTTATAAGAATTGGATCCACAATATCTCTAGGGGTGTAAGCCCTTTTACTCCCTAGAGCATGCAAAACCAGCAAAGCTAAATCTAGGAGGGTGTAAGCCCTTTTACTCCTCCTAGCAACCTTGTAAAGATGACTTATCAAATAGAAAATAAGAAGAAGCTTGGTGGAGTGTGTGTGCCCTTATACTCCTCCAAGAGTTCTAGACAATAATATCATGAAACAAGAAGAAAATACCAACAAGTGCAGAAATTTCCTTACCAATTCCACAAGATAGAAAGAACAAAACCTAGTTTACCAGGCAATTTCCAACCACATGCAAGAAGACAAGCCTCCAAGAGGTGCACACCACCTTTTCTCCACAATAGACAAGTAAACATCGAAAAAATGTTGCACAAGAGAGAGATAGTCCAAATTCCCAAAGAGGGCAAAAATTTCAGCCAAGTATGCATTCTCAAGTGAGAGAGTTATGATATAAAAGAAATGAATTTGATATGTATTTATACAAGACCTCTAAAAAGTGTTTGTCCACATAATATTAGGGTAAACCACAAAATAATGGGGTTGACCCCCTTAGTTTTGCCCCTTTTTGACATAAATTTGATTTATACACAAAGAAACCCTAAAAGATGATGCCATGCCTTAGTTGGGTGACGTATTTGCACTTTTGGCAAGTCGTTGAGCATAAGGAGGAAGTCGTTGGGCCTCCAAAGGCCATATATCCATGATGTAAGGGATTCTCTCCATCAAGGAATGTGATCTCATCATCAAGTCATCACCACCATCACTAGCCCTAGCCCCACATCAAGACGTCAAGCCATAGAAGAGTGGTGTAAGGCCTCCAAAGGCAAGTCGTTGGGTTGGAAAATGTTGGATGTCAACCTCCAAGGTGTCCTCCCTTGCCTCCAAAGGAAACATCCATCATCTAAATGCTACCAAAGTGTGGTTCATGGCATCTGACCTGTGGGATTCCTGCCCCAATGAAGGCCCAAGTTGAGCTTGTTCCTCCAAATCTTCCATCAAACGAGGTCATGCAAAGAAAAATGAGTGTGCCCTCCAAGGGTCTCAAGTCAATTGTATCATGGAAAGTAAAATCACATTTAATACAAGAGCCACCTAAACATGTGCATCAAAACTACCTTATCAAATTAAATGAGTGCTTAAACACCCTGTGCAACTTGCCATGTTTAGGTATGGGAGGGTTGCCAAGGTGACCTATTGGGTGATTCATTCATCAAGTTGAGGAGTGTTTCCTAGGTGGACCCCTCTCTAATTCATGTAAAGAAGATGGAGTGGAAGGGGGCGAGACTTTTGGGCATGGGGTTCATGACATACAAGGGTTCGTAGTGTCTCATTTATGGGTGCCTTTGTAGAGGGTGAGTTGCACCTTCGTTTTTAATGCATCCTTTTTCCAAGCCCATTTATTGCCATAAATTTAGTAAAGTCCAAAACAATTGGGTAACATAAGACTTTAAAGAAGTACCACAATGTCACTTGAAGCTAGAGGAACACAGAGTTCCATATGGGTAAAGCAAAGGGTAAATCGCACTTGTGTAGATCCCTCAACAAGTGGAACATTTATATATGTGAAATTTGTTTTTGCAGGTCTTCAATTATTTTAAGAGAAACATTTCATTATTCTCAAGACTTCTTTGGGTGAGCATATAGAAGGTTATAATTTTGGCTTTTATCTTTTGCCAGCTACATTCCCCCTGGGGCTTCAGCCCCTTCTTCCCATGACATGAGGTACAATACCTTCTTGGGTAAGTACACACGAAAATCCCAAAAGATAAGGAGACGAAAAGGATGAAGTATGAAAAATGATAAACATGGTCGTGAATGGTACGATGACTCATCAATGAGACCACCCAATAATAAACATTTTCCCCAAGGGTGACCACTTACTGGGGCACAATGTCAACCACTAAGGTGAAACATGGAAAAGAGAATAATTTCCAAGCAGGCGTTTTATAATCAAAAGCATCTTTAAATGCCTCAAGTATTAAAGTGACACTTACCACAATACCTGACTTGTACCTCATAGTGAAAGACCCATTGTCTTCCCAGAAACAGGCTGATGTGGTGAATGGCATCATGATGAACCAAAGAAGTGTGGTGGTGAAGTGGGTCTCCATCTGTGTAAGTGGACATCATGAGTTGATCTATCCCTTGGCACTCCATGTCTGCAAGCTGAGGGCCTCGAGACATTATCTCTTTCCTTATCCCTATAAATGGGGGATAACATCTAGCTCCTACTCGAGGACCCGTACTTGCTGCAGAGTGCATGAGAACCTCAACATCTCCTGGTTGGACCTATGACTACACTGAAACAACAACTATAAAATCTAGGGTGGCTTACTCACCCTTTGCTCATATAACAAAATCAAAACTTCAAATTGACAAGTAATCTAGAAAAAAAAATGTACTTTTTCGATATAATATGATGAAAGAAAAATATGTAAGTCAATAATGCAAGTAGAGAAAAATGAAAATAAGAAATGAAATGCAACTAAACTATCATGAGAAATCAAGTTGCAAATGTAAGAAATCAAGATGACCTATCTACTTACTTGGGGCCTGGGCCCTGAAGAAGTCAAGTACCTTGAATAAAGGGTCAAAGAAGAGACCCATCTACTAGGAATGGCATCTTTCTCTCGTCCGTGGCTGACAAATAGTACTTTTCTTTCTCAGACTTCTTCTTGATGATGTAAGGGCCAAGCTAAAAGTCATTATTCTTTTTATCATACTTGGGATTTCCCTTCTTCTTATCCCACATGAGAGCAAGGATTCCTTCATTGTAGTTGATGTAAGGTATATTCTCAGTGTAGGGGTATGAAGGTGGTTTTGCGTTAATTGCATCATTAATGGCCTTTTCATGTTCTTTGTCCCTTTCATTTTCTTCTTTCTTTAATATATTGATGGACCCTGGTTCCCTCCCTTGGAACTTTACGAGATTTTCTTTGGATTTTTTTGGTTTTGGAAGTAGCGTGTCTATACAATCCTCCTACATAAAAGGTAGGTCTCGTGGATCATAGTTAATAGTATCTGGAACCTCATAAAAATCATCCTTGCTACTATAATCAAGGTCATTCTGATCCAACACATGTTTCCTGGAGACCTCTCAGTTATAGAGAATCTCAAAGGTACCATCTCCCATAGGAATGTGTGCATGAGTGAGGTCCATGTTAAGAAATCCACCAAGGGTGGTTTCCCAACTCTTTGATAAGAGCATGTCCCAAGCATCTAGAACATTAATCACCACTATGTTCATGATAAGGCCAATGTGAGGGAAATCTTCCAAATAGACTTCCACATCTTCTATGAGACCATAAACCTTCACCTTCTTGGAATATATGCCACAAACATTTCCATATGAATGATTTGTCTTCAAACCAAGTTGTTTCATGACCTTCGAAGACATCACATTTGTTGAGACCTTGGAATCTAGCATGTAATTGTTTAGGCGAAGACCATTCACACTAAGAGATATGTAAAAGGGAGGGTTTGCATCCCTCTGTCGTCCGTGGTACATGGTGTTCAAAGTCACAGGGAGATATTCTTCCTCATTTGGCACCTTCAATGCCTTGAGCACTTCTATTCTGATAGAAGGGATCTTGCACATTTCCACCACATGAACTGACATATTCATCTTTCCAAACATCGTTGGGACATCTACATTCAACTAAATTATTCATCTGTATGTGTTGGGTTCGGAAGCAAATCATGGACTAGAGGTGGGAGGGATTGGATGACTTTCCCTGTTGGTCGAGATGGAGCTTATTTTCTTGGCTAAGATACAACTTCTTTTCTTTGTTGAGATGGGGCTTGTCTCTTTGTAGTCTATAGAGGGAGGAGAGGAACCTTATTCCTTCAAGTGTAAGTCAAGACTTTGTTAGAATATAGAAGATTATGTGCTCGTTTTACCATTGAAAGTACCCTTGTCACCCAACCATAGGCCAAAGCCACCCTCCGAGCACCTTGACCTTGACTGAGAATTACTCTGGAAGCAAACCCTAGGCTAGACAACCAAACAAGGTGTAGCACATCTTCCTCCAAGGATAGAACACCAACAATAGCTGATCAAATAGTCCAAACCCTAGCCAAGAGATAGTCCAAAACAACACTGAAAAACTGGTTGTTGCAACAGCTGCACCTGCAGCTCTCCTCCACACATGCATACAAAATTGGGAACTACAGTGTGCACCAGTTGCTGCTCTGCAATTCTGAGATGTGTCAAATGAGAACTGGCACCATGTATTTATAGTGGTTCTGCCAAATTTGTTGGGGCCGACTTCTCCTTCTGGGTACATGTCTGTTCAATATATTATTATTATTTTTGGT
>ML779246.1:417058-433153 GCA_009831015.1 Picea engelmannii | reverse complement strand
CTTGTCTGCCTTAAATGATGCTTCTCTGGAGGTGGGTTTATCTTTAACTATTCTCATTTCATATGCAGTCAATGTTCCTAGAAGTTGATCAAACTCCAAGGTTTTTAGATCATTAAGTTCTTCTATAGCAGAGACCTTCGGATGGAACCTATCTGGGAGAGATCTCAAGATTTTCTGAACTAAAGAAGGTTCCTCAATTTTTTCACCAAGTGCTTTCATTGCATTTACCATTTCTTATACTCTTAGAAAGTATTTTCCAACAGTTTCATCTTCTTTCATCTTCAGTTGTTCGAACTATATTCTGTAGGTTTGAAGCTTGGCGTCCTTTACCTTCTCATTACCTTCATAACTGCTAATGAGTTTGTCCCACATTTCTTTGGCAGTTCCTAGGTGCATAACTTTTACGAATCTTGCTTCTGCAAGCCCACTCAAGATAGCATTCATAGCCTTAGCGTTGAAGATAAATTCTAGCTTGACATCCTTATTAGCTAGTACAACTAGCTTTACATAACTAGTATCTACCGCATCCCAGACATCAACACCTAAAGCCATTATGTAGTTTCTCATTCTAACTTTCCAGAAGGCAAAGTTTGTTCCATTGAACAGAGGGGCCTTATTGGTTGAATTTCCTTCATGGCTTGACATGTTTAAGCTCTAGGATCTACCCTTAGATAAAAGGGGCCGGCTCTGATACCAATTGTTGGACAACTGAGAGGGGGGGGTGAATCAGTTGTAACCTTGCTTAACAATTATACTTATTTTAAACTCTTTCCATATCACTCAACGACAATCACAATAATGCAGGGAAGTAAGCAATAGACCATTTAGCATCATTCACACATATGAGATACATCGAGACAGATATTTCCTAAGGAAACCCATAAAGGGTAAAAACCTCTTCTTCTTTATATAATAAGTAATCTATACATTCTTTACATTATCATACATATGAGCACCAACTCATAATGAGGCTACAACCTCAATTTTGCAAGTTTTTACTTGCTGAGAGCACCAACTCTCTAGATTCTCTAGCACCAACTAGAAGGAAGCACCAACTCTCTAGTTTCTCTAGCACCCACTAGAAGGAAGCACCAACTCCCTAAGTGTTCCAGCACCAACTGGATGGAAGCACCAACTTCCAGTCACACAGGTACCAACCTGTATAACAGAGAACAACAGTTCTCCCTTGCACCACCCTGCTACCCTGGTTTCTCTGGCTGCAACCAGATGGAAGCTACAACTCCCTTTGTTCAAGCACCCACTTGAACCTCTAAGGACAACAGTCCTCCCTACCACCCTGAAATATAAATCTTTGCTATTATGACTTATTACAGTGATATAAAGTTCTTCAATGGCTTACCGGTCTCATCATTGTTCTGCTACACTGCGCTGCTATGTCTGCATCAGTGTCTTCTGCACACTCCTTCCGCGTTTTGTTCTTTTGCCTTTTATGCTCTCTACGCCATGTCCCTTCAATGCACCATTCCCCTTTTGTACATTTTTTTTGCTGCGCTCTACCTCCTTTTTCACTCCTCAATCACACTCAACAACTCCCATTTCTTCTTTGTTCCGCATTCTTATACTCTCTATGCACCATGTGCATGAAATCTACTTCTTACTCTTGCCTCCTCTCCCCATCGAGGTGTTTTCTCCACTTCACTCTTCCACAGCTATCCCATCTCCTGTGTGCCACGTTGTCTCTCTCTGTTTTGCATCTCCTGCTCATTGTGAGTGCTCTGCCTGATCATCATGGTAACTCTTCAGCTTCTCTGGCGGTTTCACCCACGCATCCATCGTCACTAGGTGTTATATGGAGATTCCTCAGCTTCTATAGTAGTTGAGACTCTTCGTCTTCTATGTCATAGACGAGCTCATCCTCTGGCAGAAACCATCATTTGTTTCTAGTAGTTACACTGTGAAGTGCAACATTAGCCCTCCGATCTTATTCAAATTCATCTGCACCATTGAATTGACTTCATTGAATCTTGCGTTCATTTCGCCATTTCTGATGTGGTCTGCCACATTCTCCTACTAGATCTATCAGCCCAGATCACTTCGCGATTTCGCATATCGCGATTTCGGAATTCTTGATGTGAATGTTCTCGACACTTCCAAGTCATGGACTGTAAAATTCTGAAATAAAGTCAGATCAGCTTTTTGGCTTTTCGCACTTTGCAACTTCGGGACTCCTGTGATGAGGAGTCTCGACACTTGACTCCTCCATCTCCCAGTATCCGAAACTCCAGTATCTGAAACTGTCTCCTGCTTTCGCGATTTCGGCGTTTCGCATTTCGCGATTTCTGGACTTCTGTGGTGAAGTGTTTTGACACTTCAACTCCCGGTATCCGAAACTGTCTCCTACTTTCGGGATTTCAAAGTTTCACATTTCGCGATGCCGATACTCCTGTGGTGAAGTGTTTTGACACTTCAACTCCTAGTATCTAGAACTGTCTCCTGCTTTCGGGATTTCAGAGTTTCACATTTCGACGTTTCATTATTTTGGCACTCTTGTGGTGAAGTGTTTTGACACTTCAACTCCCGGTATCCGGGACTCTGAAATCGAGTTATTTCCCGGTCTGTAAAACTCTTGTTGATGTGCCTCTTTCAGGATTTCGGATTTCGCAACTCCGGGACTCCTGTGTTGAAGAGTCTCAACTCTTGACTTCTCAATCTCCCGATATCTGAAACTCTGAAATGGAGTCGGATCAACGTATTCCAGTGTTTTTCATTTCACCATTTTGGCATTCTTGTCATGAGTTCCTTCATTGACTCCTCCAATGTCCGGTATCTAAAACTCCGAAATGGAGTTTACGCTTCTAATCTTTCCATGCAATTATCTCTGCACTGCTGATCTTCCTTGCCTGCCTGTTTGCCATCAAATTAACAAGCACACTCTTGCACTCTTCGTGCACCTTCTGCACTCCCTATTTTTCCATCGCTACATACTCTGATCTTGCCATCAATGACAAGCATATCTTCCTGAAAACATGCCAACAAGAGGAGACAGACAACCGCATCTAATGGGCGCAAATACTTTGGGATCTGGCTATACAGTTTATCAAATCTGGTATCAAATTCACTCATTGTTTCATTCTCCTTCTTCTTAGTATGATTGAACTGAGTCATTATCATTCTGATATCCTTCTTTGTTACCCATCTTCTCTTGAAAAACTCAGCGAAATATTCATATGTTTTCAGGTGATCATCGGGAAATGCCTTGAACCACCTCTGGGCATCTTTAGTCAAGGACGTGGCTAGTATCTTCATTGCCATTGTATCAAAAGTGATTCTTGGTCAGAGAAATACAAAGATGGAGAGAGACAGACCAAGGACAAGCTAAGGACCAAACGAGCGATATTCTTTAGCCCAAATGAGTAGTGGAAGTTGGGAAAGCATCCAGGGGAGCCATGCTTTGCTTTAGCTCACTTTTGTTGCTTTCTTATTTCCTTGGTCTACAACACTTGGTATACCCAAAATAGTAATGTATAAATATCATATTTACCCGCAACACCCAATGATCGCTTCGCTCTTTCTTTTGCTCACTTCGCTCTTTATTTCTTTGCCCCCCCCCTCTGCTTTACCAGAGATGGGGAAAGAATCAGTTGATGACCAAGGGGTGATAAATTGGGCTTTAATTGGTCATCTTCATTTTCCACTCCTTCATTTTCCATGTCTCAACCGATTGCATACAAGTGATCTTCAATTGTAACCATATTGTTTCCCGAAAACTTAGGCAACCATTTGTTGGTTTATTTATGCATGGTATTGGGGTATCCACCAATGGAAGCCATGTTCAAGGGCTTGTAGAGGTATTTTTCCCAAGGAAAAGTCATCGGTGCAAAGGGAAGATTACCATGGAAAAGGGTTTTGACAAAGGGGGAGTTGAGAGGAGGATTTTTGCAGTAAACCTTGGAAGGTTTGAACCTTCCAGGGGGGAAAGGTCTTTTGGAAATATGGATTCTGGGGTGGTGGAGTCACCAAATGAGCTTCAGCTCATCAAAGGAAAGAAGGGAAAGGGAACTTCCATCAAGTGGATCCGCCCGACAAGCTAGAGGTAAAGGCTTTGGGATCAAAGGTTGCTAGAGTGTCATTAGGGCATGGAAGAGGATTCCAAATCCTCCTCGGAAACGATGCCAAAATGTTATCACATAGATTGTAGGTTGGGAAAATCATGACCCAATCCACAAACATAGGACAACTGTGAGAGTATCTACCAACTGTCACCTTATATGGACACTCTCCTCACTTTAGTGATGATGAAAATCACCAAAAGGGGGGAATCCTGGTGACCCTAGGGGGAATGAAATGGAAAGTGAGAACATGAGATTGAAAACCCTTATAGGTCGAGTTAGGAAGCGAAAAATGGCTTGGGTAAGAGTTTTTTCGGTAAGGGTAGGTTGTCGAAGTGAAGTGTACCTGCAAAATATTATTATATCTACCCAAGACAAGACAAAATGGAGATATACAAGCCAAAATATCAAATGGACAAGAAAGTGAAGCTTGTTTTCCTATATTTCAGCAGAAAACAAAAATATATATCAACAATTAAATGGTAACAACAGCTACAAAATGTATCACCAAAAGCCTAATAAAGATGCAAGAGACTAAGCTAGCAATTATTAGTTTAACTCAAGTATAATGAAGCAAGACTTTGGTGACAATAGAGGGTTGTTAGGTAGTGTTTTCAGAGAATTATATTAACAACCAAGTGGATCTAGCAAAATATTGCTACAATATCAAATTCTACTCAAAGAAATCAACAAACAACTTGCCCAACAAATAACCAATACCAAGTAGATTAACAATAACAATTTGTAAGCAAATTCCAATGGTAGAATAGTGAGTAAACTAAGACTTTCATAGTGTTTTGTTGCATCCCTAATGGCCATAGCATAAGGTTATAACATCAGAAAAAAATACTTGAAAAAGCTAGATGCCCTAGTGACTCAAGCAAGCTAAAAGCATGTAAAATTGATTCTACTTTAGACAATTGACATATCTCAAAAAATCATGCATATCAATGCAAGTATTTTATTTCTCCAATGCAAATTTCAGATTAGTGCTTTAAATATATTGGGTAAGTGGAGTCTTGGTTATAAGAGTTCAATCCACAATATCTCTAGGGGTGTTAACCCTTTTACTCCCTAGAGCATGCAAAACCAACAAACGTAAATCTAGGAGGGTGTAAGCCCTTTTACTCCTCCTAGCAACCTTGTAAAAATGACTTGTCAAATACCAAATAAGATGAAGCTTGGTGGAGGATGTAATCTCTTATACTTCTCCAAGAGTTCTAAACAAGAATATCATGAAACAAGAAGAAAATACCAACAAGTGCAGAAATTTCCTTAACAATTCCACAAGATAGCAAGAAAAAAACCCTAGTTTACTTGGCAATTTCCATCCACATGTAAGAAGACAAGCCTCCAAGAGGTGCACACCACCTTAGCTCCAAAATAGACAAGTAAGCATCCAAAAAATGTTGCACAAGAGAGAGACACCCCAAATTCCCAAAGAGGGCGAAAATTTAAGCCAAGTATGCTTTCTCAAATGAGAGAGTTATTATATAAATGGAATGAATTTGGTCTTTATTTATACAAGACCTCTAAAAAGTGTTTGTCCACATAATATTAGGGTAAACCACAAAACAAGTGAGCCGACTTGACATATCCCTTCTTCTGCTGGATAGTTTACTGTAATTGGCGAGACATGCATGTGGTTTCGGTATCCAATAGCATAGTTTTATTGCAATAATAATAAGAACTAGATTACAATTATCCAAAACGCATTCCAAAACATTATTACAATAAGTAAACTCCAAAGATCTAGTCTATTTATTAATGTATCTAAACTGAATACCAACATATGATAGATATAAGCTCATATTTGTTGTATACAAGGAAGATACCACTCAAATCTGTTGCATGTAAGAAAGATATCGCCCATATCTGTTGAATACGTACACATGATGGATATAAGCTCGGATCTGTTGCATGCAAGAAGGATATGGATCAAATATGTTGCATGCAAGAAGGATATATCTCATATCTGTTGCAATAAGCTTGGATCTCCTACATGCGAGAAGGATATAGCTCGGATCTGCTACAATAAGCATGGATCTGTTGCATGCAAGAAGGATATAGCTCGAATATGCTACAATAAGTTTGGATCTGAATATGCCTGAATCCTAAACCTGTAACTAATGTGAATCCTTGAAGAAGGATCCAATCTTGTACTCTTAAGCATGATGAAGAACCTGGGTGATTCTTCTGATGGATTAGGCTATGTCTTTTAACACTTAAATCTATCAATGGGAGTGGTTTCCTCCAGAAATCCACAAAACATCAAAAAGTCACTTGATTTCTCCTCTCGTTGCCAATCCTCAATTCAATTCTCAATAATAATGGAATTAGGTTGTTTTTCATCCTTTATACTCAACCCTCCTCTAATTCCACGTTCACTTGAATTAATTAAGTGACTTTTTCTAATTTTTATCTTTAATAATCACTTAAGTCACTTTAAAACACCTTTTTCTTCGTTTTATATCTAATGTCACTCTCACTTTAGACTTTTGTTTAAATGACATCAAATAAAGGTGTTATTCCCTTGTTTTCCTCTCAACTATAGTCTATGGGAACATATAGACTACTAAGTTGCTCCATGTTGGAGTCATCATCGGGAAATGGACATTACAATCTTCCCTGCCCAAGATTGCTTGTCCTCAATCAACATCACTCTAGGGTGCTCTAGGATCTAAGCTCCTTCCCATGTGGTGTCCTCAACTGGTAGTCCCCTCCATTTGACTAAGCACTCCTTGATGATCCGAATCCTCAATCTTCCCTCCTTATGCTCCAAGACCTCCTCTGGCACCAATTCCAACTGACCCTCCTCATCCAATGGTGGCAAATCCTCATAAGTGTTAATATGTTGTCCCACCACCTTTTTGAGGTAACAAACATGGATCCCTTTATGGATCTTGCTTCCTTCTGGTAGCTCTAACTCATAATCCACTTTGCCCACCCTACTAGTGATCCCGTGTGGTCCATAAAATCAAGGTTTAAGATTTTTTGCACCACTTCTCTTCAAGGAAGACTGGTTGTACGACCACAACCTCAAGAATACTAAGTCCCCACCTCAAAATTGGACTCTACACGATGTCTGTCTACATATAATTTTTGTTGGTTCTATGTTTCTTATAAATTCTCTTTCAGGATTTTGAGGATCTCATGACTCTCCTCTATCCAGTCCTTGGCTCTAGGGGCCCTACTATCCCCAAATACCACCTCTATGAACGATGGTGCATTGTACTCATACAAGACCCTGAATGGTGTCATCCCGGTGGACATATGGTGTGTCGTGTTGTAGCAATGTTCGCCCTTGTGGAGCCACTTCACCCATGTTCGTTGTTACCCCCCTACATAGTTCTTCAAGTACCCCTCCACCAATTTGTCTACTATCTATGTATGTTCTTCTGTCTGTTGGTGGTAACTAGTGCTCGTGGTCAAATCTGTGCCCACCAACTGAAATAACTCCTGCCATAATGCACTAATGAAATGTCCATCTCTGTCACTGACTATATGCTTTGGCAAGCGATGAAGTCTAAAAATATATCTGAAGAATAGCTCTGCAACTTGGTTTTCTTTGTATCTTTTGGGAATTGTTAAGAAATGTGCAAACTTAGTCAGTATGTCGACCACAACAAATATACAGTGTCTACCCTGCACCTTATCTAGCCCTGTGATGAAGTCCATGGAAATGCTCTCCCATTTATGCTCTAGAATGGGTAGAGGCTGAAGTAACCCTCAAGGGTGTGTCTTCTCTAACTTGTTCTATTGACAAGTCACACATTCTTAGACGTGTTTCAACATATTGTCCTTGAGACCCTTCCATGAAAATCTCTCACTGACCCATCTTTATGTTTTGAAATATCTCTGGTGTTGTGCTAATGGTGAATCATGAACTTCTATCAGAATATTTTTCTTGAGTTCAGATTCTGGAACTAATAAGATTCAGTCTTTATAAAATATGACCTCATATAATACTTTGTACCTCTCATCCACAACTTTCCCATCCAACACCTCACAGGTGAATTTATTTTTTGAGTATTCCACTGATAAATGACCCTTCCAATCTATAGATATATCCATCAATGAGAAACTCATTGGTCTCCTGGATAATCCATTTGCTACGATGTTTTTTTTGCCTTTTACATATTCAATGTCAAAGTCAAAGGCTTGGAGCTTCGTGACCCATTTAGGTTGTCTCTCTTTAAGGTCTTTTTTTTCTAAGAAATACTTTAAGTTGTTATGATCAGTTTTTACCACAAATCGATTGCCCACTAAATATTGTTTGAATTTGGTTAAGGCATGCATGATAGCTAGCATTTCCTTTTCATAGATGGAATAGAGCCTTTTTGGCTCCCTGAGCTTCCTTCTCTCAAAGGATATGGGTTGGCCTTCCTGCATAAATATTGCTCCAATTCCCTCCCCCGATGCGTCACATTCTAATACAAACGATCATGTGAAGTCAGGAAGTGCCAACACTGGGCACATGCTCATCACTTCCTTCATCTTTTCAAAATTCTTTTGTGATTCTTCGGTCCAGTGTAAAGCCTCCTTCTTAGTCAAGTATGTGAGCAGTGCCCCCAACTATGAAAACCCCTTCACAAATCTCTTGTAGTAACTGTATAACCCAAATAACTCTTTCAACTCCATGATGTTCTTGGGTGTTATCTAATCCAAAATGGCTCTGATCTTCTCTTGATGTACATGCACCTCCCACTCGCTGATGATGTGGCCTAGGTACAAAATTTCTCTTGTACCAAATTCACAATTGGATTCCTTTGGCATAGAGCGATTGAGACTAGATGATGCTTAGTACCTCATCTAAGTGCTTCATATGTTCTTCCTAAATCTTTTTGTATATGAAGATGTCATCAAAGAATACCAAGAGATACTTATGCAACCAATCTCTAAAAATATGGTTCATGCAAGATTGGAAGGTGATTAGTGCATTGGTCAACCCAAAGGGCATGACCAAAAAATCAAAATGCCCAAAGTGGCACCTGAAAGTTGTCTTCTCGATATCTTGCTCTGTGATGCGAATCTGATGGTAGCATGAGCGATGATCTATCTTTGAGAAGTAGACTGCCCCATGTAATTCACATCAACTCATTTATGCATGGAATGCATTATCTATTTTTTATTGTTTTCTTGTTGGGCGCACGATAGTCTATGCACATCCTCAACGTGCCATCCTTCTTCATGACCAATACCACAAAATAAGCGAATGGACTAGTACTAGGCTTGATGTGCCCCATTTCAAGTAATTCCTTGATTGTTTTTTCAATCTCATCCTTAAATCTCCTCAGATGCCCATATGGTGCAGTGATCACTAGTGTTGCACCCTCCACCATCTCAATCATGTGCTCAAATCCTTTGTTAGGCGGTCGCCTTGGGGGTATCGATCCAAATACCGGCTCATACTGACTCAGTAATGCCCCGATCTTTGTTTGATACTTTTGTCTATCATCTTATGCTTTATGCATGGTAATCAAGTATTCACTCGCATATGCCATGTCCCTGTGTCTGAAAAATCTTTTTGATCCTCTTTTCCAACACTGTCCTCAGTTCTCCTATAGACATGCCTTTGAATACTACCTTTATATCATTTACATCTTTGAAGCTCATGTCAAGGTATGATAATTGGTATTAATCTTGCCCAGTGAGTATAGCCACTGAACGCCCAATACCACATCAGTCTCTGATAAGTGAACTACATAAAAAGTGCATGTCAAGATGTAGTTGCCTAGTTTAACTTCCAGATATGGTACCCTGTCTAAACATGTCATGGTGTATCCATCTACCACTGCTACAATGAAACCCTCAAACTCCTTCGTCTGTAATCCTCTCTCGGCCACTAATGTTGTGTAAATAAAATTATGGGTCACCCCACCATCTACTAGTGCCGTGACACGTTGTCCTTGGATGAGTCTAATGGTATCATATATAGGTACTCCCGAAAGGGTCGCTATGAGTCTACCCTTCCCTGGTACTCGTGGTTTTGTCTTCTCGCATGATTGTGGTCCTACCTATGGTTGTGGTTTCTCTGGATGTTGTCCCTCCTCATGTGGATGCTCCTCCTCTGAACTAGAAGAATCAATGTCTAGCGTGGGTCTGATATCCTCCTCCTCCTCACAAATTGACGTTACGTCAATGTAGTGGATCTTCCCCTTGCCCATGCACCTATGTCCTAGGACCCATGACTCCCTACAAGTGAAACACAACTTCTTCCTTATAAGCTCATGCTTGATCTCATCATCAAGTTTTTCCTTACCCTTCCATTCCCTTTGAGGGGTTTTTTTATCCTTGTCCTTATGTGGAACAAAGGGTTTTGGTTTCTGCACCAAGTATCCCATATATCTAGCGCGCAAAATGGCATCCTGTAGGGTGCTAGGTTTGAAGGACTTCACCCAACCTCTTAATGGTTCGATCAACCCTTTTGTAAAGAGTGTCAACAATCTATGATCAGATATGTCAGTCACAGCTATGACCTTCCTCTGGAAATCTGCAATCAAGGACTAGGTTGATACGGTCTGTCACAACTGTGTCAACTCTCATAAGTGAAGTTCTGGATCCCTCCGATCAAATCTCTCCATCAATCTCTCAGTGAACTCCATGTAGGATGTGATACGATTGTGACCCAAGGTCACCAATCCATGACACCGCCACTCATGGGCTTCCCCTTCCAAGTGTAATGTGGCGAAGCTTATAGCTTTTGATTATGTCATCTGATTAATCTTAAAGTATGTTTCAAGCTTTTGCACCCATGCCTGAGCTAAACACCTAGTAGATCCATCGAAAGAAGGGATCGTTAGTTTCCCAACTTTCTTGATAAAATCCAAGTTCTACGGCTAAATGTTACCCCTCAATGCCTCTTTGGGCCTATTTCGATATTTGATTGAACAATAGTCCATTAAGCTCATATCAACATGGAACTTTGGGCCTAGAGCTAAGTAATATCTCCTATACTATGCTAATGTATCTCTCAGTCTTGTCTGCCTTTGTCCTAACTATTCAATCTATTGTCCTCCTTGAAATTGCAGATAAAGTAGCCTGGGAATTTTTCATACTAGAGCATAGGTATGAGTGGGTGACTAATGTCCACTCGACCCTACTTGGGTCCCACTAGAACCGCTCGCTCCACCTCCTTGGTGTCCCATGGAACCACTCACTCCACTTGCTAGGATTGCTCCAATCGTGCCCAAGTTATTCTTGATCATCTGTGAATTAATTGTCATTTGTGTTATGGCATTCATCATGTCTTGTTTCCCTCTCACGATATCATTCAATATAGATTTGGTATTGTCATAAGGGATCTCTGGGCCTTTCCAACTACCCTCTGGAGAGTCAATTATGTCACCCATCTCTCTCTATCACTGCCTCTATATCTGAGCTAATATGATCTCTTTCCTCTGCATTTGCTTCTGTATTTGAGTGGATGTGGAAGGGGGTGTAGTATTCTTTGTTTATGTCCTTTCTATGACCCCTATGATACTGAACGTATCTGTCCCCTATGTGACCTCTGCCTTTTGGATACTCTTCACCTGTTCCCGGAATAATGGAGTCATGAGTCCAACATCTCCTCACAAGCTGGGAGGAAGATTGCTTTGATACCACTAAAATATCCCTTCTTCTATTGCATAGTTTTTCTGATATGATTTGATGGTTTCTGATATTGTTTTGAGGGTTTAAAGTAATTGGCCAGACATGCATGTGGTTTTGGTATCCAATAACATAATTGTAATGCAATAATAATAATAAGAGGTTTTGAAAAGGGTTTTGGTTTCTGCATCGAGTCTCCCATATCTCTAGTGCACAGAATGGCATCCTATAGGGTGCGAAGTTTGAAGGCCTTCACCCAACCTTTCAATGGTTCAGTCAACCCTTTTATAAAGAGGATCACCAAACTATGCTCATATATGTCAGTGACGGCTACGACCTTCCTATGGAAATTTGTAATCAAGGATTGGGTTGATCCAGTTTGTCGTAATTGTGTCAAGTCTCGAAAGTGAAGTTCTGGATCCCTCCGTTCAAATCTCTCCATCAATCTCTCAGTGAACTCCATGTAGGATGTGATACAATTGTGACCCAAGGTCACCAAACCATGATACCACCACTCATGGGCTTCCCCTTCCAAGTGTAATGTGGTGAAGCTTATAACTTTTGATTATGTCATTTGATTAAGCTTGAAGTACGTGTCAAGATTTTGCACCCATGCCTGAGGTGAACACCTGGTAGATCCATCGAAATAAGAGATCGTTGGTTTCCCAACTTTCTTGATAAAATCCAGGTTTTGCGGCTGCATGTTACCCCTTTGTGCCTCTTTGGGCCTGTTTCGATATTTGATTGAACAATAGTCCATCAAGCTCATATCAGCTTGGAACTCCAGGCCTAGAGCCAAGTAATCTCTCCAGTACTCTGCGAATGGATCTCTCGGTCCTGTCTTCCCTTGTCCTAACTATTCAATCTGTTGTCCTCCCTGAAACTGCGGATAAAGTGGCCTGGGAATTTTTCCCGCTGAAGTATAGGTACGAGTGAGTGATTGATGTCCACTCAACCTTGCTTGGTTCCCACGGAAACCACTCGCTCCAACTCCTTCGTGTCCCATGGAACCACTCGCTCCACCTGTTAGGGTTCCTCCAATTGTGCCCAAGTTGTTCTTGATCATTTGTGAATTAATTGCCATCTGTGTTATGGCATTCATCATGTCTCATTGCCCTCTCGCGAGATCATTCAATATAGCTTTGGCATTGTCATAAGGGGGCTTTGGACCTTTCCCACTGCCCTTCAGAGAGCCAATTCTATCACCCATCTCTCTCTCTATTGTTTCCTCTGAGCTAATATGATCTATTTCCTCTACCTTTGCTTCTATATCTAAATGGATGTGGAAGGGGGTGCGGTCTTTTCTGTTTCTGTCCCTTCTATGACCCCTATGATACTGAACATACTCATCCCCTATGTGACCTCTGCCTTCTGGATACTCTTCACATGTTCTCGGAATCATGGAGTCATGAGTCAAGCGTCTCCTCACAATCTGGGAGGAAGAGCGCTTTGATACCACTAAAATATCCCTTATTCTACTGGATAGTTTTTCTGATATGATTTGATGGTTTCTGATATTGTTTTGAGGGTTTAATGTAATTAGCGAGACATGCATGTGGTTTAGGTATTTAATAACATAACTTTATTGCAATAGTAATAACAATTGGATTACAATTACCCAAAACTCAATCCAAAACATTATAACAATAAATAAACTCCACATATCTAGTCTATTTATTAATGGATGTGACCTGAATACCAACATATGATAGTTATAAGCTCATATTTGTTGCATACAAGGAAGATACCACTCAAATATCTTGCATGCAAGAAAGATATCACCCAGATCAGTTGAATACCTGCACATGATGGATATAAGCTCTGATTTGTTGCATGCAAGAAGGATATGTCTCAAATCTGTTGCATACAAGAAGGATATGGCTCAGATATGCTGTATGCAAGAAGGATATAGCTCAAATTTTTCTCGTTGAAGTATAGGTACGAGTGAGTGATTGATGTCCACTCACTCCAACTCCTTCGTGTCCCATGGAACCACTCGCTCCACCTGCTAGGGTTCTTCCAATTGTGCCCAAGCTGTTCTTGATCATTTGTGAATTAATTGCCATCTGTGTTATGGCATTCATCATGTCTCATTTCCCTCTCGCGAGATCATTCAATATAGCTTTGGAATTGTCATAAGGGGTCTCTGGGCCTTTCCCATTGCCCTTCAGAGAGCCAATTCTGTCACCCATCTCTCTCTCTATTGTTGCCTCTAAGCTAATATGATCTATTTCCTCTACCTTTGCTTCTGTATCTGAATGGATGTGGAAGGGGGTGCGATCTTTTCTGTTTCTGTCCCTTCTATGACCCCTATGATATTGAACATACTCATCTCCTATGTGACCTTTGCCTTATGGATACTCTTCACATGTTCCCGGAATCATGGAGTCATGAGTCAAGTGTCTCCTCACAATCTGGGAGGAAGAGCGCTTTGATACCACTGAAATATCCCTTCTTCTACTGGATAGTTTTTCTGATATGATTTGATGGTTTCTGATATTGTTTTGAGGGTTTACTGTAATTGGCGAGACATGCATGTGGTTTCGGTATTTAATAACATAACTTTCTTGCAATAATAATAATAACAATTGGATTACAATTACCCAAAACTCAATCCAAAACATTATAACAATAAATAAAATCCACATATCTAGTCTATTTATTAATGGATATGACCAGAATACCAACATATGATAGTTATAAGCTCATATTTGTTGCATACAAGGAATATACCACTCAAATATCTTGCATGCAAGAAAGATATCACCCAGATTAGTTGAATACCTGTGCATGATGGATATAAGCTCAGATTTGTTGCATGCAAGAAGGATATGTCTCAAATCTGTTGCATACAAGAAGGATATGGCTCAGATATGATGCATGCAAGAAGGATATGTTGAAATTACTAAGACAATTGAGAGGGGGGGTGAATCAGTTGTAATTGAGCTTAAACAATTTTAAGTCTATTAAAACATTATTAATCTTTCTTCAAGTGATCATCAACAATATACAGCATATGGACAGTAAAAGTAAAGAGCATCAATCACACATAAGGTATACACAGAGACAGATTCTCACGAGGAAACCCATAAAGGGAGAAAACCTCTTCTTCTTCGAAATGATAGGCAGTCTTTTAAGTTCTGTGCATCATCTATAATTGAGCACCAACTCAATGTGAGGCTGCTACCTTTGTTTTACAAGCTGCAACTTGTTTGATAGCACCAACTCTCTGGTTTCTCTAGCACCCACTAGAAGGAAGCACCAACTCCCTTAATGTTCCAGCACCAACTGGATGGAAGCACCAACTTCCAGTTACACAGGCTCCAACCTGTATAACAGAGAACACTTGTTCTCCCTTGCACCACCCTGCCACCCTGGTTTCTCTGGCTGCAACCAGATGAAAGCTACAACTTCCTGTGTTCAAGTTCTCACTTGAACCTCTGAGGACAACAGTCCTCCCGAGCACCTCCCAACCTCCCTAGAATTTGAATGAATAAATAAACAGTCAACTACGCAGATAAATCAATTCTTACCAATCTTTCTTTGTTTTGTAAATCTGGTCTTCTTCTAACTGTTCTGCTATTCTTCTCTTCCTCTGTCTGTTCAGCAGGTCTACTCTGCATCAACTTGTTATGTCATTCTACTCTGCTTCAACTTGTTCTGTTATTCTGCTCTGCTTCAAGTTTTCTTCATCATCTGTTACTCTTCTCTGAGTTTCATCTCACACTGTGCATATTCCCAATCTCACACTGCACATTCAATGATTTTCCCTTTCTTATAGTTTCATTCATTTTTCATACAGAACTACTAACAACACACAGTCTGTCTCATTTTCTTTTATACACACATCCATGGCGGTTCCATTTCGCATTTCCTTAGGCAAAAGAAAGACAATTGTCAAAGCAACTGAAACGCCAATTGATTGGCAATCATGAGTCCATTTCGCTAATAGATTCGTAACTGAGGAGTTAACTGTGAGAGAGAACAGTAACCCTCCGATATTTGTTCAAATTCACCTGCACCATTGGATTGGCTTCATGAGATCTTCATTCATTTCGGCATTTCTGTGGCCAAGCTTAGCACCTATAGCTTCTACCTCCATCTTCCATCGATGTGATCAATGGCTATGACCACGCACTTATGCATAAAGTGCTTTTGCGATTTCTCATTTCGTGAATTTCAACACTATGCTCCGTTGACTCCAAGTCAGCGAAATTTCGATCGCTTGCCACATGTCCTATGATTCGATGGTCCAGATCTGATCTTGATTCAACGGCTGCGATTGAATCGCGATTTCGCATATCGTGATTTCGACATTCTTGTTACATTGTTTTCTTTACCTCTCCATGTCGCGATTCGCGAAACTCAGATATGGAGTTAGATCAATGGTCCATATCTGATCTTCATTTAACAGCTGCGATTGAATCGCGATTTC
>ML779246.1:343249-398492 GCA_009831015.1 Picea engelmannii | reverse complement strand
AAAACACAGAAGACACACAATACAAGAGAGACACAGATTTACGTGGTTCACCCAGTGTGGGCTACGTCCACCAGAGAAATTGCCAGGTCCTTCCTTTATTATTATCCAGCAAATGAAGTGATACAACCTACAGCAAAACCCGCTGTAACTTCCTCTTCTTTCTCTCACAGTCTCCTCTCTCAGAATACAATATTCACCATCATCCATAGCCGCAATACATTTCCCCCATAAAAGAGGGTTGCCTTCTAGGGCAAAAAACCCTAACATAATCTCCACCGTTAGATCTGCGACCTTATAATGAATGGTCCAGATTTACAATGAAATTACAATATACTTTTACAAGGCAATTTTTGCTTCGGGGGCTTTGCCCCCGAACCCCCACTGGGGGCCCGCTTGCCCCCAGTCGAGGGGATAGCCCCCTCGAACCCCGCAGAGGGGGTACCCCCCCTCTGCACTCCCCCGCGTGGAAGAGTGTACATACTTCTGGGGTGTAAATACTTCATGGGGTATAAACACGGCTAAAAGCAAGGACCTCTGAATCAGGAAGATAATCAAGCTCCACAACCAACAGCTTTGCGAGCAACTGTTCTTTTTCTTGCTGAATCTGTGCTTTCTCCTCTTTAAACTTTGTTTGGAGAGCAACCTTCTCCTTCTCTACAACTCGACGTTGTTCCATGACTACTTCTTGCACTTGATTCAAGGCTTGGGTGGCTTGTTCTATTTCTTCTTGTGCGCGACAAAGGTGAGCTTCGGTCGCATCAGCTAGTCTACGAAGTTTGGTTGGCTCATCTCCCAACTCTGGTTCCTCCGACGGCAGGGGCGCAGTGGACACTGTGCGACTGGACTGAAGGGCCTATTGTACCCCTCAGAGTTTGACCTCGATTCTGTCGTACATCTCCTCCTGCTTGGCTTCTTGTTTCTCCAAGATTTCCTGTGAGGCATCATTTACAGCTGCGATGATGAAGTAAAAGTCATTGACAGTGAGCACAATTTGCATCTTAGTCAAGGTGGATCTGGATTTCTTCCGGGAATAGGGTTTCGTGGGAGAAAACTTCCTCTTCTTCAAGCGATCAACCTCATCTATAGGAGGTGTTACTTCGCCTTACTTCTACTCATCTTCTTTGCCATTTATCTCTTCTACTTCGTCATCACCCCCTCGACTAGGTGATACTGAAGCAGTCTTTTCTGATGCGTTGCTTAAGTCTTGGACTTCTGCGGTCTTCTTCCTTATGTTGGGTCCGAGTGTGTCATGTTCTTTGTGAGTGGCCTTTGAGCTGTCAAGTTCGGGGTTAGACCTCTCTGCAGGATCAACGGGGATAAGGAGGTCTGTTGACCAATCCTTAGTTATCTCCTTGAGGTCCTCTTCTATGAGCTTGTAGTACGACCGAAGCTCCTCCTTATGCTCGTCTTCTCGCGTAGTGATATAGATGAAGTGTCGATCTGTGCGAAAATTCATGAGGGGTCAGAACCGCTGTAGGGTGTTCAGAGTCATGCGAGGTTCGACTTCAATAGCCCTCTTTAGTTGGAGATAATACGTGTGAAAAAATGTGTTCAACTGCCACTGTTTCTCCATATCGCTCGAGTACCAGAGCGTGGTGAACTTCGTAGCAAGCGGCTCAAATGACTCAATATCCGGGAAGGTTGCACCTTCCAGCGTCTCCCAAGCAATAAACGCTATGAGGATCAAGAGCCAGCTGAAGTGGAACTCATAGCCCTGATCCTAAGCTTCGTGAAATTCTAACTCCACCTGCTTGACTAAGTACTTCACCCAGTTCATCTGTAGGTCTTCTACACATTTCCCCGCGAGGTCAACGACAAACCCTGTGACCTGCGTCGGTTTTTTCTTCCTTACCAGATTTCCTGCAATTAATTGGCATGCTAGGCGCACTGCGCCATTCTGGATGGAAACTACCTTGTAGCCTCGCATCCCCTTCTCAACATCATCGTAGGTATCCTTGTTCTTCTTTGCTAATGCGTGATCTGTGGCTTTCCCCGGATAGAAGTCCTGCGGGTTAGGTCCTTGCATTCTCAATCCGATGATCCTATGGATCAACGTCAGATCGACTGTGATACATCGGTCTAGCCATAAGTAGCCACCATGGTAACATGACAGCATGAGCTTAACACAGGCGTTAACCTCCTGGTGCCTTCCAAAGTGTGGGATCTTCATTTCGTTCAATAGGGTGGACTGCGTGAGGTTCATCGTCCACGACTGGGGGATTATTTTCGAGTTCTTCCCCTTCGTCCTGGTCAAGCATTTATGTGGGGCGAGCATACTATGATTCTTGCAGTCTCCTAGGTTGAAGTCGTTGAACTTCAACATTGCGATCTTGTCCTGCTGTGCTTTAACTGCGCGTATCCCCTTCAGGAGGTACACAGTAACCATGGTGTACTCGAAATCTCTTGTCACACTATCACGACTCACCGCGCCGGCCAGGGGCGGGATGTAGTCAGGTAAGATGGTCAGGATTAGCTTTGTATTTGCTAGGTCATCTATGTGCTTGGTTCTCTTTTCTGTGACGACTCGAGATGGTCCAGATCCACAAGCAGTTGATGGAGAGGCTTGCACTCCTCTCGTCGAGGATGCTTGAATACTTGCAGACATTACTTTCTTAGCCATGAGATCGATGAGAACTTCTTCGACGATTTTCTCCGTGACGCTAAGCTCGTTCGACATACACGCTTAGATCGTATGGATGAATGAGTGTGCAAAACAATAGAATTGGTGTCGATCTTACTAATCACAGCGCGGTAGCAATGATTTCTCTCTAATACAATTCACAAAAGTGTTCTCGGTGCAATAGTCGACGGAATAAGTAGGCAACAACGTAATAGATCTTTCCAACAGACAAGAGACCTTCATTAATTCAGTTCTATCCGTTACGGCTCAGTCCCAACTGTCTGATGGCGAGCTTTTTGGCCATAACTGTTGTTCTACCCGTTCGAGGCATCCATCTAACGTTTTTACTGTTTTCAACGGCTATATTGCTTCACCATGGCGAAGTGCCATCTGGCGTTGTTCTGCTATCCCGACGAAGTTCCAGTTTTGCAAATTTTCCTTCTACGAAGTTCTTTGTGGAATCTTCTGTAATTTTTCGATCTTTGTTATCTTCTTACTAAGTTTTCTAGCGTTTTTCCCAGTGATCTTTGTCTCGTTATTCCTCTTTCCATTCTGATTCTTATCTCCTCTTGGCATAGTAACTTCGCGTTGTTGATATTCTTTCCTAGGATTCAAGGGCAATACTTCTTCTCTATCTCGGGTAGGTGTCTCAGTCTTTTGTGATTCTTCCTGTGTTCTTCCAACTTTGACATCCATGGTTCTAAATAACTTCGATCTGTTCTCATGTTCTTCAATCAAGTGTGCGATCCTCCTGGTCATGAAATCTTTCAATTCTTTCTTCTTCTGCTCTAAGACTTCTTCTTCTTTCCTTCTGGCCTGATCCTTTCCGATCTAAGGTTTTCCTAGTAACATAGCAAATGGGGCGTTGTTATCAATAAATTTAACAACCTCAAAATCTTCTTCTATCGAAGTTCCATGAGCATTCATAGATATCTGGGTAAGTCTTCCACATAGGGTTATCAATTTTCCTCTAAATAATCCTATTCCTCCTAGTGAAGGAATCATAGCATGCTTTCCTAAAATTTCCAAAGTTCTTTCTGTCATTATATTCACCTGTGTTTCCTCATCCAAAATACAGTCAATGTTGAAGTCTCCTAATCTTTCTTCTCTTTGCTCTTTCTTTTTTAAGATCTCTAATAGATTAGTATCTCTATGGTCATTCAGGGTTTCTTTCATCTGTAATAGTACAGTCTCTGATTCCTTTTGGGGTTCTGCCATGGTCTCAGTTTCTTGACCTTTCTTAAGGTCTACTTGTTCCAAATTCATGCTTTCAAGCTTAGCAATTATTCTAGGGCAATCCAAAACTTCCTGATCCATAACTTTACAACAAAGACATCTGGGTCTTCTACCAGGGCATTCCTTGGCAAGATGTTCTGGTATTCTGCAACTGTAACAAAGAGTTAATCCTCTCTTTCTCTTAAATGATCCCCAACCTTTCCTGTAGTACGCACTAGAATCACAATAGCTAACCTGCAAAAAAATCTTTCTAGGGTCATGCATCCATTTACTAGTCCAAACATTCTTTCTATGCATAGGAATAACATATCTTTCACTATTCTTATCAGATCTACTCATATCAATCTTCTTTCTTCTAGCTGCGCCCTAGTTTTCAGGCTAGGACAAAATTTATCAAACATACCTAGATCCATATTCTTAAAACAAAAATTTCCACTTATCTTACTTTCGACAGAGCACAAAGCTTCCAAATCTAAAACTTTTCACTATTCTTACCTCTATTAGAGCACAAAGCGTTCAGATCTTACCTCTTTTCTTCGGATTTACCTCCTTCCTTAGCACAAAGCTTTATAAGTCAAGCAACAGATCTACGCACAGAGCTTTCTTTCTTTCCTCAGTTCCCAACAATCACAGTTTCAGGTCCCAGCAATAGAACCATTTGTTGGCACAGGGGAAGACCCAGGGTTCAACGCTCAAGAGCGCACCAACAAAACCCTAACTACCAGCCCTTTCAGCAACACCTGTGAAGCAGATGAAGTCTCACTCAAGGTAGAAGCAGGGGTGGTTGCAGGACTCAGATGTCTACAACCTTAGCTGGGACACAAATCTGTGATTATAACACCTTATCAAAGCACTTAGCAATTATAGTTCATCAATATTAATCTAGTATTTACTTCGCAGACAAAACCCTAAGTACAGAGCATCGCAGTATTCAACCAGATCTAGTATGTTCAAGCACTAAGCACATCCACATAGGTTAGATCTAGCATTCATCCATATTATTAAGCACATAGCATCAACAGATCTAACTATCATTCATCTATATCAAACCATTTAAACAAGTAAACACAAACACATGAATACATTGCACAAAGCAACCATAACACAAGATATACGTGGTTCACCCCCACCCTAGGGCTACATCCACTAAGTCTTCTTCTCTTTATTGTCTTTTGTAAAGCTTCTTACAGGCACAAAGCATCGAAATTCTACTCCGCATAGGACAAGAGATTTGCGCGCACTTCGCCAGATCCTCCTTCCCCAAGTAGATCTAGGCACAGAGCCCTACACAGTCTGCGCACAAAGCACTACAGACGACTTGCACTTAGCTCTGCAAGTCTTAATCATGTCTTCTTGCACATAGCTAGTACTAGCACTTAGCCATTGATCACTACTTACATTGCCTAGATTTCTATTTATACATTACAAAATAGGCCTAAACATGGGTAAACCCATGGGCCGACATCCCCATACCCGTTACATAATCCAAAAATCCCTAAAGAGGGGCCGAGATCCCACGATCTCCGCTTCGTCTTCCGCTCCACCTTCAACAGCCTGTCGAAGTCCCAAAAATAGGTCAAACATGACCAAGGATCCTCAGACTTGGTCAAGGGCCAACAATGCCATCATGATGAACCAGAGAAGTGTGGTGGTGAAATGGGTCTCCATCTGTGTAAGTGGACATCATGAGTCGATCTATCCCTTGGCACTCCATGTCTGCAACTTGAGGGCCTCGAGACATTATCTCCTTAGTTATCCCTAGAAATGGGGGATAATATGGACCATGTGGTAGGATTTATTTTATGAACTCGAGTTATGTAAATATTAATATTGGAAATATATAATGGTCCAAGATGGTTGTGAAGAGCACAAGAAGGGCTACGATTCCATCAGACGGGGAGAGGAAAGAGGGTATATGGGAAAGTAAATCCTCCATTTCCAAGTGTCACCCTTAGAACTCATCCCTTTTTTAGCATGTGCCTTAAAGGAAGCTATCCACATCCTTTGACTTATGGAACCAATCATTGAAGGCATGTAAGGGGTTGGTGGGGAAGTATTCTCGCATAATTATGGGAGCATGGGCTGAGTACAATAATCATGGGAAGTGTAAGAGTCCTACATTCCTCCCGTCATAAGTAATGCTAGCCATCATTTCTGCAATCCTCTCATTGCCATTGATTCCAACACTCTCAAATTCATGCTTTATGTCGTTCACGATGTCTTCTCCATTGCCAACCATCACCAATTTGGAAATTAGCCAAAATCAACACCGTGAAGAGTAAATTGTAGACCTGGGATGACATGTAGTAGTTGTAGGTGAGTATAGAGGTTGGGCAAGTTAGGAACCCTTCACCCACTGGGCATTTATTGCTCTTTGGATGCTTGCGAACCAAGTATCATTCTTGCAGACAATTCTCATAAAGCATACAACATATTAGGCTCTTTCTGCCCCATTGAAGAGCAATGGAGGGAATAATATTCACGAGGAACTATTCAAGAAATAAATGAAGATATTTCTTGTGTTTTGTGGTGTGGTGGAAGAGAGTTCCTTGGTTTTTGATGGCTATATGAGATGCTTATAATGCTCTGTAGTGAGAGGATTAGTCGAACATCATAGCATATGTGTTGGGTTGAGAGAGATCTAAGCTTGTAGTTTGGTTTCTTTGCCCTGGTGGTCTCATAACCTAGCTTGGGGGTGGTATCTGCATTAGATACTTATGGTAGTGTGGAAAATTGGTCTAACATAACGAGTTTCTATTAAAAGATAAGTGTCTTGCCATTGTTTATATATATGCAAAATTTGTGTTTATTTTTGTTATGAAAAGCTATGTACATTGCATGTTGTGTGTGATTGTGATTGATTATGTTCATAAACATTTGGGTTACTGTGATTTTTTGTGAATCCATATTAATTTAATTTGTTGCATTGTTTTGATTCACATTGATCATGCAATGGGAGAAATTGGCTTTAAAGATTGGAGTTTGATGATCAATGTGGAGAAATTGGCTTTAAAGGTTGGAGTTTGAAAGCCATATTCATAACTATCCATCCCATGGTTGAAAGTGTTGGTTTGGATACTACATATCAACCCAAACACTTAGAAATTGGCTTTAAAGATTGGAGTTTGATGATCAATGTGGAGAAATTGGCTTTAAAGGTTGGAGTTTGAAAGCCATATTCATAACTATCCATCCCATGGTTGAAAGTGTTGGTTTGGATACTACATATCAACCCAAACACTTAGTCCTCTCTCTGTATATTAAAATAATTTTTTAATCTTCCTTTTAAATTTTTTATTTTATAATAAAAAAGAAAATCAAATTCTAAAAATAATTTTATCGTTTACCAACTTCAAAATTTCATAATTTATATTTATACCAACTTCAAAATTTCATAATTTATATTTATCCTCAACTTGTGTTTATCATTAACTTTAAATTTAATTCTCTTAATCTTCACTTTCATCACATACGAAGTTTGATCTCACTATCTCATAAAACTAAAAACCAATCATTACACACATCGTAAGAAGCATGAATCTTCAAAACAATTATATATAATCTTCAAAATAACTATATATATTGTAATTTATGAAGATTTCGTTACTTTTTAATTGACATATTATTTTTAAATAATTTTTTAATTCATCATAAATTATAAAATATGTGAAAACGGTCCCTGTGAAAGCATGTCACTTTATATAATCCGTACAAAGTGAGTAAATATATATAATTTAGTAGTTAATGACGTCATATTAATATTATAAAACACATACATTTTGACATTTAAGGGGTTAGACTTTAATGATTGTTATATTACTATTATAAAACACATACATTTTGACATTTAAGTGGTTACACTTTAATGATTGTGATGTAGAATTGTGATGCCTAACAAAACTTGATTTACAAATTTAGATAATCAATATTACTATTATAAAACACATACATTTTGACATTTAAGTGGTTACACTTTAATGATTGTGATGTAGAATTGTGATGCCTAACAAAACTTGATTTACAAATTTAGATAATCAATAAGTGATTCTAGACTTGCAATTCTATAGTTTCAAATATATATTTATCATATAAAGATTGGCATGGTTTATTGATATGTGAGATGAACAATTTTTTGTAAACTTTAATTTTAGTGAATTTGGTTAACATTATTTAACAAAATAGAAGAAAAAAAAATTGATTTTCTGAAAAGATTTTCAAATTTTTTTATTAAGATTTTCGTCATGATATTTTACATTAAAAAAATAAAAATAATAATGCTATATAAGTAAATATAAAAATAAACGTAGTAAAGTATGAGGGTTATTTTTAGTTTTAAATGACATATAGATACAAAATTTGCTTGGTGGTTGGGTAGTTGATAAATAATGTTCCAAAGGCTTAGGCTACTTATCAAAGTCTAGTTGTCCTCAAAGGAAAAGTAGCTACTCAGATCACTGTAATTGGTGACTCTTTTGTCATTATTAGATCTTTAATGCTTCAATGCGTCTTAAGGAGTATTAAGATCTCGTGTATTATTCAAAGGACTTTAAAATTAAGCCATTGTTTTATAAAGATCTCCCATTTCCAGGTGTTCAGGAACCAAAATAAGGTGGTCGAACTTTGAGCCAATAAGGGTGTGTAGTTAGGAGAAGGATTGTTAGTAATAAATGGGAGTGTGTTGAGCTTTGCACTGCTCCCATAATTATGTGCATTTGTGATGGAGCATTCACCAAGGAGCAAGTGTCCTAATAAGTTGTCTAGCAGTATGTGGGACTTAATATCATAGCTTGCACCATCTCTTATTCCATCATTAATGATACTTGTAGTCATGGATTGTACTATGTTAAGGTGAGGGCATGCATGTGGGCTTTTAAGAAGGGAGGTTAGGCAACCATAGATGCACTTCGACCTTAACATTGTTATCGATTCTTTGCAAATGGGAACGAGAAGGTTTTACGGCTATGAGGTCGATATTGTTTAGATTGCAGTAAGTTTTTGTTTGGCTTGGCGTATCCCTCCCACTACAATCACGAGCCATTACCATTGCATGGACCATTGTTGCATTTTGTGTGACCTCAAGGAGGTTTAGATTGGCTCGAAAAAATGTCAGAGAGATATGCTCGAGGTATAGAGTATTTTGGTTAATCCACTATAAAATGGAGCCATTGGCAATAAGAATTAGAGCGCAAGTTGAAGGTGGATAATAGGGTAAAAGACTTTTGTGCCATGGAAACAACATCTCAATTGTTAGAACTTAGAGATTCAAAGAAGGAATTCTCAACATCTATGGTGGTCTGTCACATACAATGTTTAGAGATGGATGTCAAGTGAGGTGTTTTGAATGACTTCATTAATAAGATCATAACCTATCTATAGATTATGTGGGAAGTTGTTTACCCTTTACCTCTTTGTTTATAGAATATGCAGACCTTGTGTTTGATTAATTTTCTTGAGCATGCACTATAGATGTGCAAACTAGTCACTTTACCATGTAGACATAATCTCCTCTTAGCATTAGCAGATATGTGGATCAACTGGAAGTTGACATAAGCATTGAGGAATTGGCATAGACTCTCATGTCGGCTCAAAAGGGCACAATCTTAAGTTTTTCTTCTTTAAATAGTATTATGTTTTGTCGAGTCATAATATTGTTATCTTAGTATGCAAGACAATATTTGGAAGAGATTCTTTTGTTGGGTTAATGTAGGGGGAGCAAGAAAATTTTGGATGGAAAATAATATGTTCCTCACTCTTGGTTGCAATATATCTATATCATTTTTGTATTTCCATGTTGTATAGTTTGGCTATAACCCCTTTTAATACAAAATTTTAACTTTACCTTAAATATTTTTATTTAAGGTTGAGAATAAGTAAGTAATAGACTCCAATGACTCTATACTTTATACTCTTAGCAAACTTTGAGCTTTGGAACAAAGAAGAGATCCAAGACCAACTCCTCCTTTAAAAGCCCATAAGACCCAAATGTCTCTTCTCATTTACCTGAACAATAAGGTATTAAAACAAGAGGTCACAAATGGCATTGTATATGAGATATGTAACAACTTCCTTGAGATTTTTGCACTAAGAATAGTGAGGTGCATCTATATCCTAGGTAGATGTATCATGTTTATAACATCAATAAGCTAGATTGAAAAAAAAGTTGAAGTTCATAAAAATGAAAAAATTATAAATAGTCGACCACAATAATAAAAAATAAAAAAAAAGACAATGATAATTATAAAACTCTATAACAAAATAAACCAACATAGATCCATCTTAACCCTAAATATTTAAGGATTAAGATAATTACATCTTTGTTGCTTTTGATCCCTCTAAGTGCTTATTAGATAAGGAGTTAAGATGGATCTATGTTGGTAGCAAGCTCTCTAATGGAAATGATAACAAACATAAGATATTCACAATAAATGTAATATCTCCTTATGCAATGATCTCTAAATATTCAATAATATTTATTGTGAATCTCACTATATGTCGAACAAGAGAAAACTAATCATTATTTTAATTCAAGTACCTTGTTATAATTTACATATATGATAGTCCCAAGGGTCGGTTCATTTGGTTGAACTATCTACCCAAGGCACATTGTTGATGAGGGAGCCATAAGTCACAAGTTCAAATATGATCGAGTTACTTGGGGTTACCAACTATTATTGTGTTGGTGATTAAGCCACCCTCCTTCTGAATATTCCAAGGAAGAGGAGTGGGGGGGGGGGGGGGGGGGGCGCTTGTGAGGTTTTCATTGAAAATAAATAAAATTACATGTATGATGATAATGATGTTTGTGATTGACAATGTCCATCTTTAGTTATTGAAAAAACCATGGATTGCTCAAAATGAAACGGAAGCACTCTTTATTTATTAATAAAAAAATGACATCGCTTTTGATTTTTGAGATTGAACTTAGCTTCATATAAAACATCTTCCTTTTTTGGCATGTTAAGTCCCCATGATGAAACACTTTAATTTCATTTAACATTATGCCATAATTGACCAAACTTTTTTTTCTAGTAGAAAATTAGCTCATTATATTAGTGAAAATATAATTTTTTATATCTTCAAGACCCCACAACAGTCCATAGCAGAACCATTCCATAAACCATGCTAAAAAACAACTACACACACATCCCAGCATGCAGGTTGCAAAAAGAGATACAAAAAGTAGGGCAAAAAACCCCAACAGAAACCATAAAAGAAGCTAAAACCAGTAGTCGCACGCCCTCAAAGCACCTTGAAGTGTTTACCCAACACCACACGCCCCTAAAGGACCTCAAAGTGTAAACCAAAACACCGAACACCTCCAATTTGGACCTCAAAGCTCTGGTCCAAAACCTCTTCAAGCCAAGGAGGGAGAGGTCAAGAGGGTCAGAAAACCGAAAAGAAAATAAGGAACCGTCCGCAATAGATACCCGAAGCCACCACCACCACAAAACCCAATGCTATCAATCACCTGGAATCGAGACCTCGAACACCACGAAGGCTGCCCAGAGAGAAGAAACGAGCCTCACTAGTTCTAGCAGCCTCAGGCATGGGGAAAAACGTGGCTTCGAGTCTTCTTGGCCCCTAAACAACTGTCGCAAAGAAGGCATTGTCACCCACAATAAGGTCCTCACGTCCATATCTTGACGCTCCACCCGAAGACCTGCACCACCGCCTCCAGAATCCTCCACCGCCGCCGCTGCCGAGACCCTCGAAATGCCCCTTCCTGCCTGCCCTGGAAGGGTCTTAAGCCCACACTCGCCCTACACCAAGGAGGCCAGGGATGCGGCTAGCGAAACCTAGCTGCAGAGCCCGCAACTCCTGAACCCTAATCGACTCTCAAACCGCCGCCTCGAGCTTACCTCCGGGCCACATAGGTTCTGATGAGAACTTGATAAATGGAACTCGAGAAAGATTTGGCTAAAAATGAGTATGGAAGAGATAAAAATTATAAGATTGAGTAGCCAAAGACATGTGAGGGAAGATGGGAATAATAATGTCTCTCAACATTTGAGGGTGAGAAAAGCTAATTAATAAATTACAATGAACTTATACTCTAAGTAGAACTTGAGCTTTGGACTAAAGTAGTTGAGATTCGACATTAAGTGCTACTCTTGATAGGATCTATGTGTCTCTTCTCATTTACATGAATAACTTTTTTGTTTGTTTGTTAGTTTGTCCGTGACATGTGGGACTAACCTGTGGCTAAAAAACCATGACTCAGGGGCATCTAAGCTGTCAAAATCACCCGGGGATCGCACCCGACCTGAGCCACACCAACCCTTAACATGGTTGGATTTTTTGTCCCCGCAGGTTTCGAACCAATGACTTTAACATCACAGAGTGCCTTAACACACTCCGTCATCGACTGTCCTACACCTAGGGGACCTCATTTACATGAATAACAAGGCAATAAGACAAGGTGGCTTAGATGGAGTTGGATATGTAACAACTTTTTCAAGATTACAATGAGCTCTGTAATGATAAGGCCTAACACACTTATGATATTCAAAATAGATGCAGGATCTTCTCGTATGATTCTTATAATATACTAGCCAAGAAAAAATGAAGTGTTCTTATAATGTGATTCTTAACCACGAGGTATGTGATTATCAATGTTCGTTGGTAAGAAATAACCCTGGATTTATTAAAATGAAAGCAAAACACTTTTTCATAGTCTTTGCCTCCATCTTTAACTAGCAAGAACAAACCTTGGATTATTGAGTTGAAATCAAATGACATGAGAAAATCAGACACTAATAACTCAAAGTAATGATAGAATCCTTAAAGCTCAAAGTAATGATATAATCCTTCTCACTATAAGAACAAGACAGCGAGGCTGCGCGTACTGCCTCCTCAGTCTGTCATGAAAACTTGACCATAAATTATTAAATATAAATATAAAATTATTAAATATAAATATAAAATATAAATTCAACTTACCCTTACCCAGTCTGTCATGTCATTGAGTTAATTCTGATCTCGAAATACGTGAAGGCTGCAATAACACTATAAAGTTATCARCCAATGAAATGKAAGAAAATTCAGTTTTTTTTTACATATTAAAAAATAAAATTTTGAGTTTGTTATGTTACACATTAAGTTTTTTACAAAATTTTTAAAGTCAACCCAAATTAATAGAGTAGTCAAAGTGAACTCATCACTATGTATACTGCMTGGAGGCAGTATAATAAGTACAATAACAATAATGAAGTTTAATGCAATTTCAACTCTTGCCATAAAGCAAGGGCAAGGATGCAACACGTCTAGGGTTAATGGTGCTTAAACGAATTCAAAAAACATGATCTTGTTAAGTAAAAATGAATTTAAAGGATTACTTGGCTTATATTGTATTATTTATTAACACAAATTTATCTTATTTCTAAAATTATCAACATTACAAAATAATAAAAAAACAAATACAAATTTTTAATATTAAAAAATTTGGTATAAATTTATGTTAATTTATTTTATGTGTTATTATATTAATTAAAAAGCAAACTATTATTTTTTAATAAATAAACATAAATTTATATTAATTTTTTTTTATGTTATTATAATTAATTAGTAAACAAGTTGAGTTTTTTTATAAACAAACATTTCCGAGGTTCAATTCCCAACAAAATAATATTATTGCATTTGGTTAACTCCCATCTTGAGATGCAATTTCAATAAATAAGAATAAATTGTAGTTGAGATGCCATTTCAATAAACAAGAATAAGTTATAGTGATAAATATATCACTGCTAATTTTTTTGGCCATTAGAAAAGTTATGCACACACAAAGATCTGAATGCGTCTTCACTTCTGTCCCTGCAACAAAATTGAGTCTAAAGGGAATGGGGACTAAAAGAATTATTTAAGAACAGCATAGGATTCACAAGGGAAGGGTTTTGATAAAAAACAAATGAATTGAGGGGCTACCCATAGTAATGCTCATGCTTTGGTACGAAATAAAATGGGGAGGGTTTAATCGTACGGACTTTACTGCCTTTCCATTCATTCATTCATTCACATTCAGCTCCCTGTGAAACTGGCAACGCCCATGGATGGATGGATAGCTCACCAATGACAATAAGAAGAGGAATAGGAGGTGGACCATTGAGCTGGATTTAAGCCGAAGTAAGAGTCTAGGAAGTCAGGACGGTGACCCGTGGGCGTAGGGGAAAGAGATGGAAGATCGGGTGGAAGGGATGAGACCTGCTTCTACAGCTGAGAATGGTGGTGTACGCGAGGGAACCGCGCAGGAGGAGGTCCTGGGTTCGACTCTCACCAGGCAGAAAGTCGCAGCGGCCAAGCAGTATATTGAGAACCATTATAAGGCCCAGATGAAGAATCTTCAGGAGCGCAGGGAGAGGTACCGTCTCTATCGAAATGTTCATGCTAACACGAATTGGTTTCGTTATTTCTGGCCCTTGTTATTTCTCTGCCCGGGTTCTAGGGTATATGTGTGTGTACACGCCCGAGAATTAAACCAGTGACCAATTGTCGCGAATAACTTAATAGGGTAACTCACAGGTTGACCACTTTTAAATAGTTTTGATCGAGCACCCTTTTTAACCATGGCGCCAACGAGCTTTCTATTGTGTTGGGTCATTTACACAATGCAGTAGAGTCTTCATTCATTCATGCAATCACACGGTATGGGGTTACGATCCCTCCCTTCAATAGGATGCTTATATGATCTGTACCCGAAATTCATTCAAGTTGGAATTAATATACATTACCATTTCTTCTGCCAATGCTTGATATACCAAGAAGATAGCTTGCTAAAAAACCATAATTGTACATAGTGTTTCTTTACCCTTCAAAGTATTCTGTCTCCTTGAATGCTGGATTGGCGATAGTTGCTGCCTGAATGGCAAACCCGGTATTCGGGCTGGTTTAGAGTGTGCTTATTTGTTTTTATAAAAAGTAGAGCATCAACTTTATTTAAGGTCATAGTCAGGGTTTCAATAAGACAACTACAAACCATGTTACCCAAATTCATTTTGGCACTTCTCCAACTATAGAATTCAACGGCAACCATTATCTTTCACGCGTGACTTTATGGTTTCCTTATTGATCGATACTGGAGGAACTTGCTTGTTGTATAACCGCTTCTTGGACAGAAATCTAGGGAGATTGATGGGCTGATCGATGTCCATATTGGATGAGTTCCCTTGTATATTCTATTTTGAATTAACATTAAGTGAAGATGTTCATTTCCTATGTTTGATCTTTGTACCCATTGTCTGAGGTCTTTGTTTTGCAGGCTACTTTGTATTAGTTCAGTTATTTCTCTGTTTGGATGTGGTTATTTGTCCGAAGGACCACTATATTTTGTAAATTGTATACTTTGCTTAGATTAAGTGTGTTTGTAACAATCATGATTTTTAACAGATTATATATTCTGTGCCAGACGATGGGTGTTAGAGCAACAACTAGCTTCTTCAGGAGTATCAGAAGAAGAACAAATGCACTTTATTAAAGATCTTGAACGGAAGGAGACGGAGTACATGCGTCTACAACGACACAAGATGGGCGTGGATGACTTTGAACTGTTGACTATTATTGGCAGAGGAGCTTTTGGAGAGGTAATTTAGATGTTCCATATGATTTCTCGTGAGCACATAATATTCTTTGGTGATCTCATGCACCTTTTCTAAGATATGTTTAGTTGGTGCACGCCAAAAAGAAAAAGAATGGGTTGAGATTAAATTTATATTTCTGCTTTGTTGCTAAGGTGAAATTGTTTCTTATATAATTTGTCATCGAGCTAATCATAATTGTACCACAAAGCTTTCAAGATGGCTAGGTGATTGAATTCTTTTTCATGCTATCAAGGATCATTTAATTAATCTTCCTCGCCACATTAATTTGACATGAAATCAAGTTTATTAATGCAGGACGAGGCATATCTCTTTATACAAACTTACTTATATCATTGCACCACCTCACTCTAGCATCATGCAAAATTGGTTTTAAAATTGCATAAACTTTAATCATCTCTATTTAACCTTGAGCCACTTGTAGATTTCTAGTTGGTCTCACTTGAACTCCATATTACCTTGGTATAAGTCCTTTTATCATAGTCTAATCTTTTGGTGTAAGACCATGGTAGTTGATTGGTAAACTGTTGTGGATATTCCAGTGGAACAGTTCGTCACAATAGATCTTACAAGTTTCTGCAAACTCTTTGTTATGTAGTGTTTTACTTAAGATTTAGATTTAATATTACTAGCTTAGCACACAAAACACTGAAATAATTGAGACTGAAATAAAAGAAACTAAAACAAATACCACACCATCCACATAAAAAACACAAGATGTGCCCTAGGAATCCCAATATGGGAAAACCTGGCTAGAAGGTGAGGACTATGCCTTGACCTTTTTCTTCTTAGATATGAAATGCAAATACAAAGAAAGGTGAGCTCACTATGGAGTTGCCATTGACATTGTGGTTTGTATGGTTGCTATAGGGTCTTCTACTTCCTTTGTTTTGCTCCAATATCCCACTCCCTTGCTCTACTCCACTATGGAACAGAAAATCAATACAACAAGAATGGAACCCCTTCCTTTCCTAGTGGTCCAGTATTTAACAATGTTTTGATAGCGGTCAAGGGTTAGGGTTAGGGTTTTTACATGCCTCAACTTTGGATTAGGGTTAGGGTTTTGGAACCTTTAGAATCTTCTTGAACTTCCACATGTGTGAGTAATGGGAGTCGACGTGGCATCCACTTGGCACCATGGTGGTCATAGGATAGGTCAACTTGCAGGAGGTACAACTGTCGCATATGAACTTCGATTGAGGTGATCTTTGTGCTGTTGATAAGCCCTTGATGTGTAGAACAATGTCGAGAGGCTACAAATTACATCCACAAAGCTTTGACTCCAAAAATGATCATTTATTGCATCAAACAGTGTCCAGAAGTTTCATGACCCCATATCACCAAAAGATGACCTGCCCTTAAAAGGGTCCTTACAAGCCATTAACTCTAGTTTTTGTTGAAGTTTGAGTAGCTTCTGAAGATATTCTTATTGTATTCATATTGTATTAGACCAAGACAAAACCCTAAATAATAATATTATATTATATTTGTTAAATCGACCCTATTGTGCCTTTGTAAAAGTCGGCCCTATTGTGCCTTGGCAAAAGTCAATTGTAAATTAAAAGGGGTAAAGTGTACAGGTCGACCTTGACCTAATTCTGGGTGGCTCAACCTGTATTTATAAGAGGTTAAGCGCCTCACTTGGAGAACACACACAATAAGCTCTCTCACACAAGAAGAAGTGCGCAAGTCTGAGGAGGAGACACAATTACAGAGGAAGGGTGTTCTAGTGAAGGGTTTTGGTTATTTGTTGGAGGATTATCTTGGTCTAGCAGTGCGCTACCCTATTCTGGTTTATCTTATGTTTGGAGAGATCTCTCTTCGGAGAGACATTGTACTTGTTGAAGAGTCTATATTGAAGAAGCTTTGCTGGGTTTTCTCCCCCACGAGGGTTTCCCAGGATAAATCTTGTGTATACTGTGGATGTATTTCTTTTAGTGATCCTTATGCATGCAGTTATTGTTTTAATAGTCTAAAGTTAAAGAATACTGAACACACTTAACTACTTAAGAGAAAATTTAACATGGTATCAGGGCGGGCCTGAAAGAAGCCATTTTCACAGTCTAGAAGAACTCGTTGGGGAAGCTAAGACTATAGGAAGACTCTCCTAACCCTAGCGCATCTCTCCTTGGGTTTAGATTCTCAATTTGACGAAGTTTTGCAACTACTACAATTGCTGCAGCTACTAGTAACTGCATAAACCCTAGAAGGTGATTTCTCCCACTTTCTGGAGGACGCTGGTCAAAGTAAAACCACCAAGGAGCTCGCCCTAGCTCAAGACACCTTGGCAGCTGCAGAATTGAAGTTGGAGTTGTTCACCTTGGCATACCACTGTCTGGTAAGTTCAAAACCTTTCTTTGAAAACGTTTTTCTTTATTATATTTCTGTTCAAGGACAGGATGGCTCCCAGTACCAAGCTTGATGAGAAGCTTGAAGGTGTCGATAACTTCTGAGCATGGAAGCGTAGAGTGATGCTCATTCTAGAAGAGAATGATCTAGAAGATTTTGTAAAAGAAGTTTCAGAACCAGACGAAGATGAGGCCAAAGAAAAGTACAAAAAGAATCTAGTTAAGGCAAAGAGAATCATTGTTGAACTTGATTCTTTCAGGGATCATTTGATCCCCCATGTCTCATCATTGACAACTCCCAAGCAAATGGTTGATGCCTTATCCCGATTTTATGAAGGCAAGAATATCAACCGGAAGATGACCTTGAGGACACAACTCAAGAATGTGAAGATGCAAAGTTCATAAACTATCCAATCATAATTCACAAGGGTGTCTCAAATCAAAGAACAACTTGAAGCCATTGGAGACACAATCGAAGAAGCATAATTAGTAATGATTACCTTGAATGGTCTCCCCAGATCTT
The DNA here is from genome assembly GCA_009831015.1 of Picea engelmannii. NCBI lineage: Eukaryota > Viridiplantae > Streptophyta > Pinopsida > Pinales > Pinaceae > Picea > Picea engelmannii. The sequence goes on along the minus strand of ML779246.1, from coordinate 380,177 downwards.
GGGAATCATTCATTCGGGGAATATGTTCAAGAAGAAAGCTAACAAGGTTTATCAGACTATGGGAGGATTGCACTCAGGAAGAAGCTAGATTGGCAGCAAGAGAAGAGAAACTAGGTGATGAAGAAAATCAAGCTCTAGCAGCTCATGCTAGAAAAGGAAAGAGAAAGAAGGAAGCTCATTCACACAAGAAGCCTCATGGATTACAAAAGACACATAAGTTCAAGAAGGATTTCTCAAATTACAGATGCTTCATCTGTTAGAAGATGGGACACATTGCCATAAAATGTCCCAACTCCAAAGGTCAGGTCAGAAAAGGAAAGTATAAAAGACATCATGCTCATGCCGCAGAAGATGATGAACCTGATCATGAGAAAACCAAAGAAGAAGACTCAAGTGAAGAATATGTATTGATCTCAGCTCTTACAGGTACCGTCACTCATGGAAGTGACACATGGCTTATTGATAGTGGTGCTTCTAAGCACATGACAGGTGACAAGGATTCCTTCTCAGAATTAGTTCAAAAAGATTCACCTCACAAGGTGAAGCTCGGTGATGTCTATCGATATCCCATCAAAGGAGTAGGAGAAGCATCCTACAAATTAGATTCCGGAAAACTTATGAAGATGAAGGATGTTTTATATGTACCTGGTTTGAAGAAGAATCTCCTTTCCATCTCAACTTTGGATGAGAAAGGATTCAAAGTTGCTTTCATTGATGGCGATGTCCTCATGTGGCCAAGAGGAAAATCTATTGATGATGCTGTAGTGATTTGGTGTCCAAGAAAGAGGCCTATATAAGTTAAAGGGACATTCAGTTTCAGCATTAGTACACACTACATTCACTCGAAGTGAACTATGGCATAGGAGATTTGCTCACATACAAAGCCCTACTGATTGTGAGCAAGATGGTGACAGGTTTGTCAGAAATCCAAGTGGATCATGAAGGCATATGCAGGGGATGCACACAAGGAAAGCACGTGAAGAAACCATTTCCAAGCAGTGATAGCAAAGCCAAAGGAGTCTTGGACATTATACATTCAGACGTGTGCGGACCGATGTCAGCCACTTCACTTAGCGGGTATGTATACTATGTTTCATTTATTGATGATTTCTCATGTAAAACTTGGATTTATTTTTCGAAAGCTAAAAGTGAAGTATTCAACAAGTTTAAAGAATTCAAGGCACTTGTTGAAAACCTCTCTGAAAAGAAGATAAATATATTAAGGTCAGATAATGGAGGATAATTCACATAAGATGAATTCAAGACATTCTGTAAGGAAGTTGGGATTAAGAGGGAGCTCTCTACTCCCTACAATCCTCAACAGAATGGTGTGGCAGAAAGAAAGAACCGTACAATCATGGATGCAATGAAGGCCATGATTCATGATCAAGACTTACCGATGCATTTGTTGGCAGAAGCAACCATAACTGCATTATATGTGCAGAATGGAAGTCCCCACTATGTACTTGGGAACAAGAGATGTTTACAGGTGAAAAGCTAGAGGTTAGCCACCTGAGGATATTTAGCTGTCCAGTATATGTGCATGTCCCCAAGGACAAGAGATTGAAGTTGGACTCTTYAGGCAAGAAGGGTATATTTGTTGGATAYAATGAGACATCGAAGGCATATAGAGTTTACATCCYTGRTCACCGATAGATTGAGACTARYARAGATGTCACCTTCGATGAGGATGCAACATTCAGTAGATCAAGGYAGACTCRTACAGWTAAGATCCATGATGAGGAGCCTGAAGCTCCCAAAGTTACAGATACAGATGCAGGTGATGATATTGTACTAGAAGATCATGATGTGGAAGAACCACACAAACCTGCAGATTCATCCCGAGAGATGAATACTGAGAAGAGAAGACCAGCTTGGGCTTGAGAAATTATTCAAGATGTAGAGAAGTATGGTGCTCCAGATGGATTCTTCAGAGAAAGCAAGAGACCACGACCATACTCTAGTTACGTGGCATTGTTGAGTGACATTATTGTTGCCGAGCCTACCAGTTATGAAGAGGCTGCAGAAAAGAAAGAATGGAAGGATGCCATGGTAGAAGAGTATCGATCCATTGTAAAGAATGATGTTTGGGATGTGGTTTCGAGACTGAAAGAGAAGACAGTTGTAAGTTCCAAGTGGATTTACAAAACAAAACATTCAACAGATGGAAGTATCGAGAAGTACAAGGAAAGGTTCGTGGCACGTGGTTTCTCCCAGAAAGAAGGAATAGATTATGAGGAGACATTTGCTCTTGTGGCAAGATACACTTCGATTATAACTATACTTGCGATAACTGCAGTGATAAAGTGGAAGGTACACCAAATGGACATGAAGACATCTTTTCTAAATGGTGTAATAGAAGAGGAAGTGTATGTGGAGCAACCACAAGGTTTCGAGACACATGACAATCAGACACATGTGCAGATTGAAGAAAGCCTTGTACAGATTGAAACAAGCACCCAGAGCATGGTACAGTAGAATTGACAGCTTCCTGATGAGCTTGGGCTTCACCAAGAGTAAAGCAGATTTCAACCTGTACTTTAAGGTTGTGGATGGTGGACCAGTGATATTATTATTGTATGTGGATGACCTTGTACAGATTGAAACAAGCACCTAGAGCATGGTATAGTAGATTGATAACTTCTTGATGAGCTTGGGCTTCACCAAGAGTAAAGCAGATTTCAACCTGTACTTCAAGGTTGTGGATGGTGGACCAGTGATATAATGTGGATGACCTGTTCCCAACAGGAGATGAGAAGCTCATCACTGAGAGTAAGAGGAAGGTTGTTGCAGAGTTTGAGATGAAAGACGACCTGGGTGTGATGCATTACTTCTTAGGTCTAGAGGTATGGCAGAGACCGAGTGAGATTTTCCTTAATCAAGGAAAATATGCTGTTGAGATTATAAAGAGATTTAGAATGATGGATTGTAAGGCCATGTCTACATCGATGGTGACAAATCATAAGTTATTGAGTGATACATCTTCAGAGATAGTGGATACCACCTTGTATAAAGAGATGATTGGTTTGTTGATGTACCTAACGAACACGAGGCCGGATATATGTTTTGCGGTGAACACATTGAGTCAGTATATGGGTGAGCCGAGAAGTGTTCACTCTGTTGTAGGAAAACATGCGATGAGGTACCTGAAGGGCACAATTGATTATGGACTCAGATATGCTTCAGATTGTGAGATAAGTCTACAAGGATTTACTGATTCAGATTGAGCTGATAGTGTTGCAGATCGGAAGAGTACATCTGGATGTTGCTTCAGTATGGGATCAACTATGATCTCATGGTTCAGTAGGAAGCAGATTAGTGTGGCGCTCAGTACGACTGAGGCTGAGTATATAGCAGCTTGTTCAACTACCAGTGAAGTAGTGTGGCTTCGGAAGCTACTTGCAGGATTGTTTGATCTCGAGTTAGAGGCGACTTGTATCTGGTGTGATAACCAGAGATGTGTGAAGTTGACAGAGAACCTAGTGTTCCATGACAAGTCAAAGCACATCGAGATCAGGTACCATTACATCAGAGTTATGGTACAGAGGGGAGCAGTGAAGCTCTAGTATGTCGCTACAGATGAGCAAATAGCAGACGTGTTAACCAAGCCTCTATCGAGAGTGAAGTTTGTGTACTTCAGAGACAAGCTTGGTGTGGTCCCGAAGGACGTTCTTAGTAAGAGGGAGTGATGAGTTACAAATGCGATTCCAGGGCAACAACTTCAGCATGTGACAGTAGTAGCGGGTAGTCATTCACGGGCAAGTTACGACTACTCCAATGAAATAGTCTGCTACGTTGAGTTACTGCTACTCCAGTGAAAATGTCTGGTACTCAGAGGGCTACTCCAATGAAAAAGTCTAGTACGACGAGTTACTGCTACTCTAGTGAAAAATTCTAGTACGCAGAGGGCTACTCTAGTGAAAAAGTCTGGTACGCCGAGTTACTACTACTCCAGTGAAAAAGTCTGGTATGCAGATTGCTACTCCAGTGAAATAGTCTGGTACACACGTTACTGACTGTGGCACCAGTCGGCATGGCCTCGCACAAGGTCAACATATGCCATGCCTTCATGGCTGGTTAGTTACTCGGCTTTTCAAGCTGGTGGGCCAACTTGTGTGGTTGGAGGTGTTTCCTAGCCTTGGGCTAAATGGGTAGTGCGTGTGCAATACATCGCCTAATCCTTGTGATTAGATGCTTGGTCATTGTGGACCAGTTGCCTGGTGTGCCAACCAGAGGTTACTAGTTCCTTGTGGACTAGATGCCAGATTCTGTGTGAGCTGGCGAGTTAAAGCCTCGCGATGACATAAAGCCCGAATGGATGATGAGACCTTGGACGCTGACGTGGTTACAAAACTTCTTCAATATAGATTCGTGGAAATTCAACAAGTCAATGGTCAAGTGTATAGAAGAACAAAAGCAGTCATGATTCTCGTGCCATAAGAATACCTTCCTTGCTAAGAGGGAGTGTTGAAGTTTGAGTAGCTTCGGAAGATATTCTTATTGTATTCATATTGTATTAGACCAAGACAAAACCCTAAAGAATAATATTATATTATATTTGTTAAGTCGGCCCTATTGTGCCTTGACAAAAGTCAATTGTAAATTAAAAGGGTTAAAGTGTATAGGTCGAGCCTTACCTAATTCTGGGTGGCTCAACCTGTATTTATAAGAGGCTAGGCGCCTCACTTGGAGAACACACACAACAATCTGTCTCACACAAGAAGAAGTGCGCAACTTCGAGGAGGAGACACAACTACAAAGGAAGGGTGTTCTAGTGAAGGGTTTTGGTTATCTGTTGGAGGATTATCTTGGTCTAGTGGTGCACTACCCTATTCTGGTTAGGGTTTCTTGTTTATCTTCTATTTGGAGAGATCTCTTTTAGGAGAGACATGGTGTTTGTTGAAGAATCTATATTGAAGAAGCTTTGCTGGGTTTTCTCCCCCATGAGGGTTTCCCAGGATAAATCTTGTGTATATTGTGGATGTCTTTCTTTCAGTTATCCATATGTATGCAGTTATTGTTTTAATAGTCTAAAGTTAAAGAATATTGAACACACTTAACTGCTTAAGAGAAAATTTAACAGTTTTCCACCCCAAAAGTACCAAAATAGATGACAAATTATAGAGTGATTCATTTTGGATCATACCTCCCCATTCTAGGAGGCTTTTGCTCCTCAGAGGCCTCTTATTGAAGGAGATGAGGAAGTTTTTCCTCTACCTTCTCTGTGGAGTACCATTTGGCCTTGCTTGGAAGTTGTCCTTTCAACCCAACTTGCTAGATTTCATGCTGCCCTTGTCTAGTAGTTATAGACTTCTTTTGCAAGACTATATCCTCTGCTAACTCTACTTGAGCTTCTGGTGCAAAGTCCTCTATGATAGGTAAGACTTGCCTATCATTTTCCTGGTCTAACATGGAAGGCTCATAGAATCGGATTTTCCACATTATCTACTCAATGAATGTGCATATATGGAGGTAGACTTAGTATGCATGCATTATCACCTACCTTCTCCAACACTTCAATGGGACCATATCATAGAGCATTGATCTTCTTATTGGGAACATGTAGCTTTTTAAGTTTAGATGCAACTAGACTCAATCTCCTACCTTGAATGTCTTCTCAATCTTGTGTTGGTCATGTCGGGCCTTGCACTTTTCTTGTGACTTCTTCAATGTTTCTTGTATTTGCAAATAGATCTACTTGATCTTTTCATCGATTTTTTCAGCCTTTAATGCTTCTCTTGTGGTGTCTTCCCTTTCTCCTCCTCGTTGTCCATACACAATGTCTAGAGGGGAAGGTGGCAAATATTTAAAGCAATTTTTAAAAGGGGACTTACTGGTGGAAGTGTGGACTACTCTGTTATAAGAGTGTTGAATATAAATCAAATTCTCATCCCAAGTTTTTGGATGCTTTTGATTATAACCCTCAAAATTTGAACTGATGTCTTGTTCACTACTTTTATCTGCCCATCTATTTGCTGATGGAAAGCTCTAGATCTCTTCAACTTGGTGTCCATTTTCTCCCAAAGTGTAGTCCAAAAGGCCTCAATAAATTCGACATCTCTATCTGAGATGATGCTCCTTGGTATCCCAAAGTGCACCCAGACCTTTTCAAAGAACATGATCAATGCATCTTGTCCCTCGATGGTCTTTGAAGGCATGACAATGCACATCTTACTAAACCTATCAAATACCACAAATAGATAGTCATGTCCCTTCCTAGTTCTTGGCAAACCACCCACAAAATCTATGGAGATGCTCTCCCATGGTCTAGTAGGTGCACATAAGGGATGGTATAAACCTTGCTTCTACTTGATCTTATCAATGAAATTTTCAGCCTTCAATGCTTCTCTTGTGGTGTTTACCCTCGCTTCTCCTTGCTGTCCATATACAATGTCTAGAGGCGAAGGTGGAAAATCTCTAAAGCAAGTTTCAAAAGGGGACTTACTAGTGGATGTGTGGACTACTTTGTTATAAGAGTGTTGAATATAAATCAAATTCTCATCCCAAGTTCTTGGATGCTTTTGATTATAACCCTCAAAATTTGAACCGATGTCTTGTTCACTACTTTGATTTGCCCATTTGTTTGCGGATGGAAAGTTGTAGATCTCTTCAACTCGGTGTGCATTTTCTCCCAAAGTTGTTCTAAAGGTACCGATAAATTCGACATCCCTATCTGAGATGATGCTCCTCGGTATCCCAAAGTGCACCCAAACCTTTTCAAAGAACATGATTGTTGCATCTTGCCTCTTGATGGTCTTTCTACAAGGGATGGCAATGCACAACTTATTAAACCTATCAAATACCACAAATAAATAGTCATGTCCCTTATTGGTTCTTGACAAACCACCCACAAAATCCACGGAGATGCTCTCCCGTGGTCTAGTAGATATAGATAAGGAATGGTATAAACCTTGCTTCCTATCATTGGGTTTGTTGGTACAACAAAGTATGCATCCTCTAATAATTTGAGCTACATCTTCTTGCATTCTGGGCCAATATACATACTTTTGTGAGTTGGCCATTGTTTTCCCAACAACAAAATGTCTTGCAGCTTTGGAGGTGTGAGCTTCTCGGATAAGTTGCAATCTTTTTCCTTTAGGAAAAGAGAGCTTATCCAGGTTGTAGAGCAACCATCCTGGAGATGATAGTCGACCTTGCTATCATCTTCTACACGAACTTGGCCTTGTAGCTTCCGAAATATCTTCTTGAAGTCCTCATCTTCTATGTATTCCTCTTTGTATGCATAATAGGTGAAAGGCTCCATGTGCATAAGAGTACCCAAAGCTGCGATCATGCGTGTGGGTGGCCTTGAAAACATGTCCACCAACTCTATTGGTATTGCCCTTCTTATAGTTGCCGATAAGAAGAAATTGTTGTAAAATCCCATCCACTTGTATTGTCTTGTTTGCCGAAGCTTACTCTGTGCTTGCATATATTGCAATGGTTGATGATTTGTGTGGACGATGGTTTCCTTGCCCATTAGATAGTGCTTCCATTTCTTAACAACTTGAACTAGGGCATAACCTTTTTTGTCACATGTGTAGTTTGGAACTTTGCCATGGAACATTTCAAATTGATAAAAATTGGCTTACTTCCTTGCATCAAGACTACTCCCATAGCAGATCCATTTGCATTTGTCTCCACTTTGAAGGGATTCTGCAAATTGGGCAATGCGAGAAACGGTGCATGACTAATATTCGTTTTAGCTCTTCAAAAGCTTTCTGCTGATTCTTTCCCCGTTGGAAACTCTTTTTGTTGTCTATTATGGCATGGAGTGATGTAGCCACAACTAAAAGGATGCTATAAACTTCTGAAGGTATTGTGTTGCACCCACAATCACTTTAGTGACATTGGTAGGAGTTGGCCACTTGATGATGGCCTCCATCTTCTTAGGATTAATGTTGAGTTACCCTCTACTAATAACATACCCCAAGCACACCAAAGACTCCTGGGAAAATTCACATTTCTTAAGGTTTGTTAGTATTTGATGTTTTTCAAGCTATTATAAATAGGCATTGGAGATATACATGAGGTTGTTTATGTGAGTTTTGGTATGTTAAAAAATAGTTGTCGAGCTCAAATATACAAGATATTAGAAGTGCTCCACACTTTATTAATACAAAACCCTTAAGGTAGGTCAACACCCTAAGTTACCAGGATACGGAAACGGATACGGATCCGGATCCGCCAGATTTTTGAAAAGCCAGGATCCGGATACGGCAAGGATACGTCAAGTACAAAAATATATAATAATATTTTTTTAATTTTAAAAATTATTTAAATTTATTAAATTTTAAAGCTTATTTAAATTTATTCTATAATAAATTTAATATATAATTTTTATTTAAATATGTTATAAACTTATATAATACACAATTTAGTTTATATAACTAATCACTTATATGAATATCATATGTGCTATAAGTTTATTATTTAATATAATACATGCTATAATAAATAAAACTAACATAATAAAAAACTAATGTTGCATTGATTACATTGTTTRATTACACTATCGCTAATTTAAATAAAAATATATATTATAAAGATTTATAGTATATATGCARTAAAAATTTAATAATCACAAAATTTATAAATAATACAAAGATCGGYCGTYGTTRGAAGCTTGATCCGTCGTTCCCTCTTGGGCATATCCTCCTTCTACGTAAGGGGTCGTCTTCCCACCATAACGATGAGCAGAACCGGAATCGATTGAACCAGGATTCGTAAAAGCAAGCAAGACTTGGCAGAACGAGAATTCGGAGCATAAAAGACAGCAACAACCTTAAGAGCGGCAAATAAGGCTTTTAATGAGAGAAGCTTGATCCTTAAGATCGGCCGTCGTTAGAAGCTTGATCCGTCGTTAGAAGTCAATAAAAGTAATGTTTGGAATATATGTAATAACCATTCCCCGAATAGATGGATCCGCCAAATCAAAATCGTAATAACCAATCCCCGAATATTTGGCTTCTCTCATTATTCCCCGAATTTGGATAAAAAAATAAAACTGTAAAAAAAACCTAAAACCCATGAAAACGCCTTTTGGATCCGCGCGCGTGGGGTCGGCCGGGTTGAGATCCATTTCCTCCCTGGCAGATCCGTCTCCCTCAGCAAAGGAAACGTCGTGTTGGCGGATCCCGCGCGGATCTGGCCGGATCCGGATCCGAAACGCGGATCCGCGGATCCAGTGTCCAGACCCCGCGGATCCGGTAACATAGTCAACACCTTACAATGATCCTTTTATGAAAGAAATCCATTCCTGCTCACTTGCCTTTTAAGGTTGGGTGACCTCTCAATGAGCTAAGCTCCAAATACAATATACTCCACACCTCTCATAAGGAGGACTCCATCCTTATTTATAGCTAACAAGAGAACCCTACTCATAACAACCTCCTAACTACCTAGTGGGCCTTCTCTAATAAGGCCACATTGAAGAAATTCGAGGCTCTTTAGGCTGCTACAGGTCTGAAAATTTGGGCTGTTTTATGGTCACAAACAGGCCTGTTCTTTCACAGATTTCTGGCTGCCTTCAAGACTGATTTAAATCTCATTTAATGCTGCTGTTTAGGGGTTAATTAAATGATAGTTTGCTGTCCACTGTTAGCTTCTTAAACATGCATAAAAACAATAAATACACCTCTGATCTTTTTCACTTTAAACGCTGATAATAAACATGCACACTACAGAAATATACTCAAGGATTTTTGGTCAACATGACTCTGGAAAAACCCCATGGGGAAAACTAGTTGAAGAGGAAATATATTATGGAGCTCTTAGAGAAACTTACAGCAAAGAAATGAACATAAGGAACTTGATTTACAACAGCCAAAAGATCTCAAACTTTGGCAACAAATTTCTCCTTGAAGTGTGTGCCCTCCTTGGGATTTGCGCCCTTCTTCTCTGCTGCCCTCTTACTTGAAGATTTGTGCCTACTGTAGAACTTGTGGGCCCTCTCTCAACAAGTGCACCCTTCCTCTTAGCTTGTGCGCCCTCACTCAAGTGTGCCCCTTCTTCTTTGCTTAGTGTGCCCTTCCTTTGTTGATATTATGGTAGCTGCGGGAGGTATTTACCTCCACGTGTAAACTTGACGAGAATAGAATATTCTGGGAAGCAAGAAGAAATCATAATTAGTTGGCTAATAACCCTAGAAGACAAGTCGGATCAAGAGGATAACTTGTCTTAGGTTATTCGCCTCCAAGAGAAGAAGTCGGCTAAAGGAAATATTATATACTAAGTAAATAGGCACCCAGAATGAGAAGTCGGCCCATGCAGTTTGCCAAATTTAGTATAAATACATGAGGCCAGTCCTCATTCTAGCAGGGATTATTAGAACTGTAGAAGCAACACTTGTGTGCACTGCAGTTGGTCAGTTTGTGCGCAAGTTTGGAGGAAAGCTGCCGTTGCAACTGCTGCAGCTAGTAGATTTCGGTTTTGGCCTGGACTCTCTCTTGGTTATGGTTTGGACTCTTCGATCAACGTTTGTTTGGTGCGCTAACTTTGGAGAGAGGTGCGCTATCTTGTTTAGGCTATCTAGCTTAGGGTTTGCTTCCGGAATGAATCTCTGTTAAGGTTAAAGTGCTCGGGGGTGGCTTCGGCCTATGGTTGGGTGACAATAGTGATATTGTCTATGGTTAAACGAACACATCCATTATATTCTAACAGGTTATGGGCCCACACCTCCTTCATTCAGTCTAACCACTGGAAGGGAGCATAGCCATAAGGATACTAAGCTCGTTGAAGAATTGCTGCTAGGGTTTCTAGCAGGAGCAAATACCAAAGCACTGCCGCTAGGGTTACTAGCATGTGTAGTTGCAGATACCCTAATCCTCTCGTTGAGGCACCTTAAGTGAAGGGATTGACCTAATTTCCGGATAGACTAGTGCACCCTATCCTAACACATCCCCTGGTACTCTTAACAAGCTAAGACGTCAAGTTTGAGTTTTTGGTCAAATCTAGGGTTGACCAAGTCAAGGCAACCGTGACTTACTCTATGAAGTCAGAAAACAAGTTAGATGGGTCTTCTAACTTTAGAGCATGTAAGACAAGGATTGATCTCATCCTTGCCAAGAATAAAGTGTTGGATATCGTGAAAGGAAAGATTGTGGAACCAGAGTTTGAAGAAGGAAAAGGAAAAGGAAAGGAACCGCAGAACGTTGCAGCTATGGAGAAGTTCAAAGACAATGACATCAATGCCATGAGTATCATAGTGGATTCTATAAAAGACCACATGATACCCTACATCTCCCATCTTGATTCGTCTAAGAAGATGTACGATGCCCTAACAAACCTCTTCTCAATCAGAAACATTGGACAAGTAATGAGTCTGAAGAATGAGCTCCGTGTCCTGAAGATGAATGATGACGATATCATAACATCATACTTTGTGGGAATCTCTCAGTTAAAAGATCAACTACAAGCTATTGAAGAGATCATTTCAGAGAAGGAATTGGTAAACATAGTACTCAATGGTCTTCCCAACACATGGGATGCATTTGCCGCAAGCATGAACACAAGGAAGGAATATCCTACATTTGAAGAACTTTGGACTTGCTGTGCACAAGAAGAATCAAGGATTAGTGCAAAAGAGAAACCTCAAAAGAAATACGATGATCAAGCCTTCATAGCAAGATTCAAGAATTTCAGGAACAAAAGGAAGTTTGGTTCAAGGGAAAAGCCAAATCAAGAGAAAGATATGTCAGAAATACAATGCTTCAACTGTCGAAAGTATGGTCACTACAAGAATCATTGTCCTGAGCTGAAGAAAAGGAAGGAGACACACGAAGCATCAGTTGCCGAAGAAAAGGAACCTTGAAAGAAGATTAAGCAGGATGAAACAAACTTCTTCTTCTAAGACAAGGTAAACAACACTCTTCATAGTTCTTGTACATACCATGTTTTCTGTACATATCTTGCATATCTATTTCTTCAAGGAGAAACTATACTTATGGAAGAACAACAAGATAAGGATTGCTACAAGTCAGACTATACACATGAAAGGATGAAGTACATCAACAACCCCTGGTAACAATTCATGTGGAAGTTATTATCAGAATCAATCTTGAAGAAACCTAGAAGAAGTAAAGACAGCAAGAAGTCAACAATCAAGAGGAAATTGGAAAAAGATTTGTGACACTTTGCAGAAGGCAATAAGGATGCAGACAAAAGCGTGGATTCTCCTAGATGGAGGGAGCCGATTATATTATCAAAAGAAGAACATGCATTCATGCATGAAGCATGGATTAGGAGGGAGCTAATCCTAAATTATATGATCCATTGAAGATGATGAAGTATCTATCCATGGTAGCAACCATGAAAAGCAACACGTGTTCAGTGTGACTTCAGAAGAAGTCTTCTTCGAAAAGAAGCCTTAAAGTAATCCCTGGTTGTCCATCCACATCCATGATCCTATGATGAAAGAAAGAAGTTGGAATCTTCAGAGCATGAGAAAACTCCATGAACTCAAGAGCTAAACATGAGGAAGAACATGAAGATTCCAAGAGAGAAAGAAAAGACAAAACAACTAGTCAGTGTATTGAGAATCACAAGACTACCAGCATGATATGAACTCACTAAAAGCAATCAAGCAGAGGAACTGAAAGTTGTGATGAAGAACAGTGTATGGAAGACTTATGAATGAAAGCATTGCAAGATCTAGAACTAGAGGTTCTCCCAGATGGAGGGAGAAGACTATGGTGATTGCTTGTAAACCAGACATACCTCTACATGAGCCAGTATATCGTCTGCAATATCCATAGGTTGGAGTTTACATGTAGAGCAACCTCAAAGGCTTTGAGGTATACCAGAAAGAGACCCTTGTATGCAGATGGAAGAAGATCTTGTATGGATTCAAACAACTTGGTGCAGAGCCTTCAATACACAACAAAAGCGTGGTGAAAAGATTTCTATAATAGAGATATTGTATCAGAATGGTTACTCAGAAATTCAGGATGATGGATTGCTAATCCATGACAAACTCTCATAGATATGTTCCAGTTTGAGCCCTGCCACGATGTTATAGCAGGAAACAAAAGATGAATCCAACAAAGATATACTACATTGATCAGAGCTATATGAAGCCTTCAGAGAAAACCAGTGTTCTAGAAAGACTGAAGTACATTGAGATCAAGCATTACACTCTCCGTGATGAAGTCCAGAAAAGAGAAAGTGGTTCTCCAATATATATCTCCACAGATGAGCAAATAAGCAGACATTTTGGTGAAGCCTCTGTCCAAGATGAAAAAGTTTGTGTACTCAAGCTGGAGCTCGTGGAGACGACTTCCTTATTGAAAAAAAGGAAGAGATGACTCCCAGGTTGGGAGGGGGCACTGATGTGTTATTGATTTATGGACAATCATTTTTCAAGTTCAAAAAATGGTCCAGGATGAGCAGTTCCTTTCCAGTTTGAAAAGTGGTTTGAGATTTTTGACAGACAGGCATTTTCTAGTTCGGAAAATGGTCCAGATCGAACAATCATTTTCGTAATGAAAATAGTTCGATGGATTGCTGATGTACCATAAACAACGATTCCCCTTGTGGTTAACATAGGGAATGGTTTAGGACAATCTCTCTTCTTGACGATCACTCTTAGTAGTGGTCAAGAGACTGGTCTGCCTCGCCGGACAGTTATTCTTTCGAAGCTCACAGTTGTGAGTCGTTTCGAAGAATGGTCCGTTTTGGAGGTTGGTGCAGGATAGTCATTTCCTTTGGAAATGGTCCGGACAGTCATTCCCTACGACAGATTCATTCTCTCCAGGCTGCACTTTGTTTAGTGCCGGAGGAATGGCCCAAATAGGTGAATGGTCCAGGTTCAACAATCAGGGATAGACATTCCCTAGGGCAGATTCATCTCTCTAGGTTACACTTTGTTTAGTGCCGAAGGAATGACCTAGATAGGGAATGGTCCAGGCTCAGAAATCGGGACAGTTATTCTTCCTTGCTTGAGAAGAATAGTCCAGATAGCTCATCATTGATGTTTTACCTTCTGAGGGCAGATGCTCTTCCAGATCTCACAGATGTGAGTGGAAGAATGGCCCAAATGATTCAGTTTATATCATAACAATGTTTTCTGTGCAGGTATCAGATGATATGATTGTTATGGAGACTGTATGTCTCTAGACAGTAGATGTATACTACTGTGGTGGATGTGTTCCACTGATTGTGACTATATGTCACTGATCAAGTATCTGTGTGCTACTTGGTGTGGTAGTGTGCCACTGGATAATAGTTGTGTACTACTATGGATAGACACAGTTGTGTTCTATTGAATGACATTGTTCCGATTGCCTTGAAGACTATCAATAGTGTTGGGAAATGTTTAATCAGCTAGATGGATGATCAATGGACAGATATTTCCTAGACGGAAAATGGTCCAGGACATTTATCCTTCTAGGACATATGTCCAGATTAGAAGAATGGTTCTTGTGTCACTCTGTGGAGTGAGTGACTTATCCAACGTCATGTCTGATTACTTAGATGGAGTATGGTTTGGAGAGATGATGCAACTGATGACATTGATAGTGATGATGGTGCTCATGATCTAGTCATGAGATAGTCTATATGACTATGATGATGCTACCGGGTGAATGGTATGTTTGTGTTCAAGACCATTACCTTCAATACCTCCCTAGCTAGGAGGGAGTGTTGATATTATGGCAGCTGCGGGAGGTATTTACCTCCATGTGTAAACCTGATGAGAATAGAATATTTCGGGAAGCAAGAAGATACCCTAATTAGTTGGCTAATAATCCTAGAAGACAAGTCAGATCAAGAGGATAACTTGTATTAGGTTATTAGCCTCCAAGAGAAGAAGTCGGCAAAAGGAAATATTATATACTAAGTAAATAGGCACCTAGAATGAGAAGTCGACCTAGGCATTTTGCCAGATTTAGTATAAATACAGGAGGCCAGTCTTCATTCTGGCAGGCATTCTCATAATTGCAGAAGTAACACTTGTGCGCATTGCAGTTGGCCAGTTTGTGCACAAGTTTGGAGGAGAGCTGCTGTTGCAATTGCTGTAGCTAGCAGATTTCGGTTTTGGCCTGGACTCTCTCTTGGTTATGGTTTGGACTCTCTAATCAGCGTTTGTTTGGTGCGCTAACCTTGGAGAGAGGTCTGCTATCTTGTTTAGGCTATCTAGCCTAGGATTTGCTTTCGAAATGATTCTCTGTCAAGGTTAAGGTTCTTGGGGGTGGCTTCGGCCTATGGTTGGGTGACAATAGTGATATTGTCTATGGTTAAACGAGCACATCCATTATATTCTAACATCCTTCTCCTCAGGGAAATGCGCCCTATCTCCAATGGTGCGTCCTTCTTCCTCCTTGAACAAGTGCGCCCCTCTTTCTCCTTCTCCAAATTCTTTTCTCCTCTTCTTCTCCTTCACTCTAACTCTCAAGTGAATAAATCGATGCCTCCTCCTCCTTCACTTTTCTCTTTAGCCTCCTCATTAGGCTAACTTAGGAATCAATGGCTAGGATTAGATCTTAGCCATCCAAAATTAGATCTCCCCCTTAACTTTGTTGATGATTACAGCTACGTGAGACATCCTCTAGGACACAGACCTGAGAGAGAGCCCCTAAGTTGGGTGTGTGGTTCCTATCTAAGACAGAACTTGAACGTTGTGCTGGCCTCCTCCTTATAGAGAGTTGAGATGAACTCTAGATGATTCTCCTGTGTAACGCAGTGAGAAAGAAGATCTGCTGAGTTAGACGTGCCTGTGGCTAAGCACATGTGAAAGTGTGAATTCCCATGAGCTAGGTGCATCGTTCTGAGACAAAGATGAAACGATGTATTAGGCTCCTCTGAGCAGAGAGTTGAGATGATGAACTCCAAATGACTCTCCTGTGTAATGCAGTGGGAAAGAGGATCTGCTGAGTTGGACGTCCCTGTGGATGAGCACAGGCGAACGTGATCCTAGTGGTGGAGCACTAGTGAGTGTGGTTCTTCTGTGAGACGTAGTGAGATAGAGATGTGGACATCCCTGTGGATGTGCCCCTAGTGGCTGAGCACTAGTGGGTGTATAAGATCCCTTGCTATATTGTTCAAGAGTTAGACCAAGGCTGCGGTGGAGCACCCCCCCCCCCTTGAACCCGCTATTGAATCGCGCTCCGAAGGGGAGCGTTTTTAGGGAGCGCGCTCCCTCACTGAAAAATGCGCTCCTTGGTTTTTAAGGGAGCGCTTAGGGAGCGTCCAGGGAGCGAAAGCTCCCTAGACGCTTCCTTGGAAAAAAATGCTCCCCGAAAACGCTCCTTGAGCCCGTGCGCATAAGGAGGTAAAATTGGAGTTTTTTTTTTGTTTTTTCGGAGAAATGAAGCAAGGGAAAGGTAGTCTAGGGTTAGGTAAGAGGTTAAACCACTCATTCACTCCTTTTTCTCTCATTCTATTTCTCATTTCATTCATTTCACTCATCTTTGCTAAGAGGGTTTTGACTCTTGAGAGGGTTCTTGCTAGTTCTTGAGGAGATTGAAGGGAGATTGAAGAGCTTGGACGGAATATTGAAGGCTCCCATAGGGAGATTGGAGAGCTTGGAAGAGAGATTGAACTTTGAAGGCTACCATTTGTGAGAGCTTGGAAAGGAGATTGAAGGCTACCATAGTTATATTCAACCACCATTGGAGAGCTAAAGAGGTAGGCTCTTAAGCCCATTTTTCTTTCTTGTTTTTTTTTTTTATTTTTTAAAAATGCATGTGTTGTAAGCTAGAATAGTATGCTATGTTGAATATTTGAATAATTTCTTCTCCTACTCTTTCCCATTTCTCCTCCATCATTCTATTGCAGGTAGCAACTTATTATCAAGGGACAAGGTTCAACATTCATGATGTTGATGTCAATGTGGTATGCCATTTTGGTTCCATTTTTTATTATAATGATGGTGGTGGGAAGTTCACGTCGGAATACCCATGATAGTGATGAAGAAATAGAAGTGGACAACACATACCAAGGAGAGGAGGAAGGAATGGGAGGGGATGAAGACAATGAAAATGATAGTGATGGTTAGAGGAATCAGGATCCCCAAAAATCCAAAGAGAGGTACACACCTCTATGGAAGTATGTCACAAAGCTTAGTGAAGGGAAAGGGGGTGGAATAGGGAAATTTATATGCCACCATTGTCATAAAGAATACACAGATTCCTATACCCGTGTGAGAAAGCATCTATGTGGGTTTATGTACTGGGATGAAGGTAAGAATATAGGAATCAAAGCCTGTGTGAGTATCAATTCCAAAGATAGACTCAAATACAAAAGGGAAGAGGAGGTAGCACAAAACAAAGCCAAAAGACCAAAGGGTGAACCTGAGAATGCACGAAGAATGTTCATTGGTCGAAGCGCATCCCCCCATGCTAGTGCATTCTTGCCTTCGTCTTCACTTGAACACTATCATAATTCCTTGACGAAGGTTGTAGAGATGATGTGGATGCAAAAGTTTACAGGTTTCTCTATGCATGTGGTATACCATTCAATGTTCTTCGCTCACCATATTGGCATGAAATGGTCCAAGCCATCAATGGTGCCCCTAAAGGTTATAGGAGCCCCGAGTATGACAAAGCTAGAACCTTGGGACTTGACATCGAAAGAGCCAAAATCCAAGGTGCTTTAGGAAAATTTACAAATGAGTGGAACCTAAATGGTGCATCAATTGTATCTGATGGTCGGACAAATGTGAAAGGCAAGCCATTGATAAATATTCTTGGTGTGTCTAAGAGTGGTGCGATCTTCCTTTTAGCCCATGACTACTCAGATCGCTACAAAACAAGGATTAATATTGCAGATGCCTTGCTTAAAACCATTCAAGAGATTGGGCCCTACAATGTCATTCAAGTCATCACTGATAATGCTGCTAATTGTAAGGCAGCAAGAGCAATCATTGAAGATAGGTACCCCAATATATTTTGGTTGGGGTGTTTGGTTCACACAATGAACCTTTTGATGCATGATATCATTAAAATGAAGGACCATGATTATAGATGGATTGGTGCTTTGTACAAGAGAGGGAAGAAGATGATAAGATTTATTACCAATCATAGCATGGCCCACTACATTTTTCGCAGTCACTCCAAGTTGGAGTTACTAAAGATTGCAAAGACCAGATTTGCTAGCTATTATCTCACCTTCAAGCATCTGTTGAAGGTAAGAGAGGCATTGGCTAGTATGGCCTCCAGTGATTCATGGTAGGACCTAAAATACAGGGATACATCCGTATTTGAGAGAAGTGGCTTTCAGGAGGTGGAGGACACAGTTCTTGATGGCCATAAGAGGAAAACTTAGAGCATAGTACACATTACTTGCTAAGTTGCTACTATATACTAGATCTCTTTTTTTGTTTCATGTTTAGAATTAGTCTCTAAAACTTAGTACTTTGTCTTGAGTCTTGACTCCTTATTATGGCTTATTCTGTAAACAATGAAGTTATGAACTTATGAACTTAAGAACATCATATGACAATTTACCTTTAAAGTATGAAATTTGAATTTTGAATTTTGAAGTTTGAACTATTGACTGAAATTTTGAATCTTACAAGTTACAACTCTATGGTAATGAATATGATCATTGATGCTCTAAAGTCTAGAGTCTAGAGACTAGACTATTTCATTTCGTGGTTGATGTTGGCTTTTACTGTTTTACAATCTATTGATGACAAATGTTTATGATTGATGTTATATGTGTACTAAATGGTTGATGCTTTAATGATCATCACTAATCAATTTGTTAAATGATCTTATATCTATGTTTTCATGTTTTTTGCAATTGATTCAACATTTTGCATGTTTTATATATATATATATATATGTGCATCAAAATATATATTTTTTATGTATTATATAAAAAATGCTCCCGAAATGCTCCCACTCCCGGAAATTTTTGAAAATCGACGCTCTCGCTCCTGCTCCCGCTCCCTGCTCCTGCTCCTACTCCCGCTCCCGCTCCCTGCTCCCGCTCCCCACTCCCAATAGCCTTGAGTCAGACTTACTTGTAACCCTAATTGTTATGTAAAGGGTACAGGTCGACCCCACCTTAATGTAAAAGATAATTAATATGGTAATTATTAATAAATTTTGAGTTATTGAGGTCGGCCCTATTGTGCCAATAGACACATCATTTGATGTGACAAGTCTTATATAAATAAAGGTGAATCCCCATTGAGGAAATACACTTATTGTGTCATCTCATTATTTCAGAAGTTGTGGTCTGAAATTATGAGAATTACATCATCTTGTGTGCTAGGTTTGGTAATGATGTGGGAGGTCTTTCTCTTGAAGAATATAGCAAAGGATTGGCTGGGTTTTCTTCCCTTGTTGAGAAGGGTTTCCCAGTATACTTCTTGTGTTCTTGTGCATGGTTATTCTTCTTGTGATCTTGGTTTACTGCAGTAGTTATGGTTCAAGTTAAAAGCTTAACAAAAAATTGAATTAAATGCATGAGCCATAGCTCATTGAAAACTCAACATGGTTTCAGAGTAGGTCTTGAAGAATACCACTTGCTCAAGGATGAAAGAAGACCGTGGTCACCTAAAAGACTGCCAAACCCTTGTTGCCATTGCAAAGAAAAGAGGCCAGACCCCATAACAAATAGAGGAAGGAATCCATGGGAGGAGAACTTACCGTTGGCATAAAGAAACAAGGGCCAAACATCTCCTTTAGTAGTAAAGGTTGAGGCTGGACCTCGCTTAGTTTTCTGTGGCAAGGAAAAAGGCTGGCCATAGCCTAGAAGGAAAGGGCCAGACTCCTTTCTAAGTTTCTATGGTGAAGGAAAGGGTCGAACCCCTTTCTAAATTTTTTGTGGAGATGAGATATTTATAGCAAGACATGGGATAGTAAGCCACTAAGTTTTGTAGCACCTACTACCGCTTCAAAAGATTAACGTTGGGCTTGATCAACCAAACTATTTGATGCATATGATGTACGAAGACACCCTGACATTGATAGCCTTACAAGAAACTGTCTTAGGATAGAATTAGTGCCATTTCAAACTTTTCTACAGGCTTGTGGAGAGCCAATACTGCTGTTTTTGTGAGCACGTATTGCTGGAAAGGTCAAACTGTCATCCCAAGAGAATTGAGGCTGAAATTATGTGGAGGTGAAGCCACTGTACAACATAACCTCTCTAAAGAAGCGATATCATTGCCAACACGTTGATAAGTAAATTCTATCATGAAGTAAACATGATTATTAAACAAGATGGGGGGTCAAGTGAATCGATCAGAGCCCAACAACATTAAAGCCTTAGTGGCTAAACCTCAGGTCGCGGGTATCTCTGCCAGAGCAGGCTGGCTTCATTTTTTATTTTCAAAAATTTAGCAAAGCAGACCCTCAACTCACCATGCAATTCATTCATACTTTTGATGGGTTTCAAGTAGAGGTTGGGAATGAGATGCATTCCTCTCCGGGAAAATTCTCTCTCGAAACTCGAGAGCTAGGGTTTGTCCATTTGTTTATTCTGGTGTGGTACAAAATACATGATGGGGTGAGCTTCCTTTTCCCTTGGTGTTGTTCAAAAAGAAAAGAAACAATGTTCTCAAGAGAAGATGAAAACTCCTATTGTTGCAGAGCCAAGGGTAACTCGGGCCCAGAAATTAAAGGCTGAGAAATTAAAAGCTGAGAAAATAAAGGCTTCCAAGCAAGGGGATAATGTCCATAGTCAGTTAGAGCAGACCTTCATGGACATTGATGATTCAGAAGAAGAAAACATGGAGTAGGCTCCAGACTTTCAGTCAATAGAATATGAAGAGTCTCCTTCTCCAAGGAAAAGAGAACAACGAAATGAATCTTCTGGTATGGTGTCAAGAAAATATGTGGGAGTGTTGTTAGTAACAAAAGGCTGCAGCAGCTGTGCACCCTAAGATGCGCTGTCCAACAACAAGGGCCATGTATGAGTTACTTGATAGATAACACTACAACAATATTGTTGTTGATAGAAGCCAGAATGTTGAGCAGAGTTCCAGGCCCAAATTTGAAGGAGTCTCTGAGGTATAAAAGGACAAAGTCTGAGGTCTGTCCTAAGCATGAAGAAAGTTGCTATAGGACCAAAGAAACAATGCCTCCCCAACCACAACAACATAATTTGTCTTCTAGTCTATGGAAAACAAGCGAGGAATGTCATTGCTCATCATGACATTGACAAACAAGCAGAACCTCCATTAGTGTACACTCTCAGGTATGCACTTGTATATATATATTATTTGCATCATTGTCATAAGGGTACTTGCAGGGGAAGGAACCCTTGGTGCAATCATGGACCCAAAGAAGTCTCATTGCATTCAAAAGAACAACACACTGGAAGTGAAGACTCCAGGTTTGATTGTTTTAAATTAGCATGTCTCTAACCTACATTTCTAAGGTTGCTACATTACAAGTAGGTGTTGTAGCTGTGACAACACATGTTTTGATTCTAGAGATGTACTCATGAATCTCCTCTAGGAGATTTTCTTGTCTTGTTTCCTTTCGTTTGTTTTCTTGTTCTAGGCAGGTTAACATCAAAGGAAAATGTTTATCCTTCAGACTTCAGAGGGAGTCACTTGACTCAGAAGGAGTCAAACTAATTGAGAAAGAGAGACAATACCTTCTTCCTCTTTAGTAGTCCAAAGGGAGATAGCCATTGATACAGTTGATCCAGTTGTTCTAATTGATATTCCTAGGGACATTGCAGGTAGGCCATAAAAGGCTTGTCTGGGCTTGACAAACTCTGCAAGAGACAGAAGGACATGCAGCTGATGGAAGTGTCGAGAAATACAAAACGAGACTTGTAGTCAAGAGGATTCTCACAAGTAGAGGGAGTGAGCTATGATGAGACATATTGATCCAGTAGCTCGATGCACTTCCATCTGTACTACCATCCATGAGTTGGAAACTACAACAAACAGATGGATTCTTGATGAGTTTGGGTTTCAGCAAGAGTGTTGTTGATCCAAACCTATACTATTACATTGTTGGTGACGAGAGCCTGATTTTGATGACTTATTCAGAAAGCCGTGTTGTTGGATACAAGCAAGCCTCAACTTCTGAAATCGAGATGAAGGATTTGGTTATGATGCACTACGTCTTGGACAAGAAGTATGACAGAGGACCAATGAGACTTTTCCTAAGTCAAGGAAAATATATAGTGGGGATATTAGAGAAGTTCAGTATGACATAATGCAAATTCATGTCTACATCGATGGTGATGGATTTGACAAAAAATAAATGATGATGATTTGGACGAGATTGATCCACATGTGTTCTGACAGCTGATTGGATCATTGATGTATATGGTTAACACCAGACCTGATATATGCTATGTAGCGAATGTGCTTAGTCAATCCATGAGTTAGCCGAGATAGATTAACTGGATAACAGTAAAGCATGTATTGAGATATATACGAGGTACAGTTGGATATGGCCTGAGATATGCCTCCAGTGTGAACTTGAGTTTGCAGGGATATGTCGATACAGATTGAGCAAAGAGTACAGTGGACCGGAATATCCGGTTATTGTTTGACCTTAGAGTTTACCATGGTTTCCTGGTCCAATAAGAAACAAAGCTTTGTGGCCTTGAAGTACCACAGACGTAGAGTATATAGCATTGAGTGTGCGAAGCAGTGTGGCTTCACAAACTTCTGATAGATTTACTTGATCAAGAGATGGATTCTATGATTATAACCAGAGCTGTGTGAAGCTCTTTGAGAACCCTGTGTTTCATGATAGATTGGAACATGTTGAGATAAAATATCATTTTCAGAGACATGATGCAGAGGAAAGCAGTACACATGCAATACCTTCCTACACATGAGCAGATTGTAGACATCTTCACCAAACTGGCTTGGTGAAGAATACCTCTCTAGTTGAGAGGGAGTGTTGATGACTACAACCAAGACAAAGTTCGAGTACTTCCGTGCGATATTTGGCCTTATGGAGAATGCCTCCCTAGCTGAGAGGGAGTGTTGATGATTACAACTACGTGAGACATCCTTTAGGACATAGACTTGAGAGAGATCCCCTGAGTTGGGTGTGTGGTTCCTATCTGAGACATAACTGGAACGTTATGCTGGCCTCCTCCTTACAGAGAGTTGAGATGAACTCCAAATGATTCTCCTATGTAGCGCAGTGAGAAAGAAGATTTGCTGAGTTAGACGTGCCTGTGGCTGAGCACATGTGAACGTGTGAATTCCCATGAGCTGGGTGCATCGTTTCGAGACAAAGATGAAACGATGTATTAGCCTCCTCTAAGTAGAGAGTTGAGATGATGAACTCCATATGACTCTCCTATGTAATGCAGTGGGAAAAAAGATCTGCTAAGTTGGACGTGCCTGTGGATGAGCACAATGGAACGTGATCCTAGTGGCTAAGCACTAGTGAGTGTGGTTCTCTTGTGAGATGCAGTGAGATAGAGATGTGGACATCCCTGTGGATGTGCCCCTAGTGGCCGAGCACTAGTGGGTGTATAAGATCCCTTGCTATATTGTTCAAGAGTCAGACTTCCCTGTAACCCTAATTGTTATGTAAAGGGTACAGGTCGGCCCCACCTTAATGCAAAAGATAATTAATGTAAAAGATAATTAATATGGTAATTATTAATTATATTTTGAGTTATTGAGGTTGGCCCTATTATGCCAATAGACACATCATTTGATGTGACAAGTCTTATATAAATAAAGGTGAATCCCCTTTGAGGAAATACACTTATTGTGTCATCTCATTATTTCAGAAGTTGTGGTCTGAAATTATGAGAATTGCAACACCCTCTTGTGTGCTAGGTTTGGTAATGGTGTGGGAGGTCTGTCTCTTGAAGAATATAGCAAAGGATTGGTTGGGTTTTCTTCCCTTGTTGAGAAGGGTTTCCTAGGATACTTCTTGTGTTCTTGTGCATGGTTATTCTTCTTGTGATCTTGGTTTACTGCAGTAGTTATGGTTCAAGTTAAAAGCTAAACAAAAAAATGAATTAAATGCATGAGCCATAGCTCATTGAAAACTCAACAAACTTAAGTTCCCTAAGTCACTTTATGATTAAAAGCTCATAAAGTTACTTTGACTTTATAACATAAAGTAAAGTGAGTGAGGGTCATTTTCCCCCCTTTATTGTTAGGCACTCGATAACACCAGGGGACCACTTTCCAAGGTACAAAAATTTAACACTCCCTTTGACTGAGGAAGGTGTTCTTCATCACTCCCATATTGTCTCTTAAGTAGACATGCTTTCCCCTTGGCAAAGACTTCATGAGAATGTTTGCCATCTACTCATTAGTAGATACGTAGTCAAGCTGAACTGCTCCTCTCTAAACCCAATCCCGGATGAAGTGGTATCTGTATGTGCTTGGACCTGTCGTGAAAGACTGGATTCTCAGAGAGTTTGATACAACTCTAATTATCACCGTGAATCATTGTAGGCCTCAACTCATGACCAAATAGACCAACCAACAACATGCGAAGCCAAATAGCCTCGCAATTGGCCTGACTAGTTGCCATATACTCTGCCTCAACAGAACTCAATGCCACTGACTTTTGTTTTTGGTTGAACCAGGAAACAACTCCTGATCCCAACTTGAAACAACACCCCAAAGTGCTCTTCCTGTCAACTACACATCCTGCCCAATCTGAGTCTGTATAGCCAATCAACCCGACGCCATGACCTCTGACGTAGTCCAAACCATAATCCATTGATCCTGCTATGTACTTCAAAACATGTTTTGCTCCTATCCAGTGCACACTTCTAGGCTCCACCATATATTGATAGAGAGTGTTCACAACAAAACAAATATCTGGTCTAGTGTTGACCAGATACATCTACGAACCAATCAATTGACAATATCTCCTGGCATCCTCCAACTCGGGCTCAAAAGCACTAAGCTTCTTCCAGTTGGTGACCATAGGTGTCGACATGGGTCTGCAATCCTCCATCCTCCATCTGCTCAGAATATTCGCTGCATACTTCCCCTGTCCCAGAAAAATGTGCCCATCCTCCTGACAAACCTCCATGCCCAAGAAATAATGCATCGGTCCCATGTCTTTCATCTCAAATTCTGAAGCAAGACCCCTCTTGCAATTAACTATGAACTCCTCCCCTCTAGTGATAAACAAGTCATCAACATATAGGATAAGAATGAGAGTATCCTCTCCACAAACATTGTAGTAGAGATTCAGATCCACCTCACTCTTCTCAAATCCCATCTGCAACAAGTAAGAATCAATCCTGGAATACCAAGCTCGTGGAGCTTGCTTCAGACCATACAATGGCTTTTTCAAGAGGCACACGTGGGACTCTCTCCCAAACACCTCGAACCCCTGTGGCTGGTCAATGTATACCTCCTCTTCTATAAGACCATTCAGAATTGTTGTCTTCACATCCATTTGATGGATCTTCCAACCCATCTTTGCTGCAATGGCCATAATACTCCCGATGGAAGTATATTTCGCAACTGGTGCGAATGTCTCATCATAGTCAATCCCCTCAAATTGAGATGATCCTCTCGCCACAAATCGGGCCTTGTGTCTCTCAATGCTTCCATCTGCAACAAACTTAATCTTGTACAACCACCTGGAAGTCACCACTGACTTCCCCTTTGGCCTAGGGATCACCTCCCACACATCATTCCGCATGATGGGATCATATTCCTCCTGCATAGCCTCTCTCCAAACCTGTTGGTCTGCTGCCTGCTCAAAAGTAGTGGGCTCAGAATCTGTGATGCGAGTCATCATGGCCAAGTACGAACCAAACCTCTCTGGTGCTCTGCTCTCTTTCATCAACCTCTGGGGCTCACCAGCTAGCTCCTTTGCTTCCTTCAAGGTTTCTTGAAACCATTTCGGTTTCCTTTTCCCTGAAGTAACCTCCTGTGGAGCAGTACCCTCATGCCCCTCAGTCTCATCCATAGATCTCACCATAGATGTCTAAGATCCTGAAGCATGTGCACCTGTGGTATGTGTACCAGTCACCGGTCATCTCGTAGCTATACTGGGTGGACCAATCACCCCTGAACTCTGTGCCCCTTGTGATGTATCATCCTGCATCTGTGGGACCTCCTCAACTCTGTCTCTCAACTCACAAGATCTTCGGAAGGCTCTATCCTTCTCGAATCTAACATCTCTCCTCACAACAACTCTCCTTAGTGCTTGTATGTAGATCCGATAGGCCTTTGAGACCTCACTGTATCCAACAAGGATCCCCTTCTCTGTTGTGGGATCCAACTTTGTCCTCTTCTCAGAAGGGACATGAGAGAAGTCAGACACCCAAATATGCGAAGCTATCCAACATTTGGCCTCCTCCTAGTGAAGGCCTCCTCAAGAGTTTTGCTCCCCAGAGCCCTATGTGGACTCCTGTT
Organism: Picea engelmannii; assembly: GCA_009831015.1. Classification (NCBI taxonomy): domain Eukaryota; kingdom Viridiplantae; phylum Streptophyta; class Pinopsida; order Pinales; family Pinaceae; genus Picea; species Picea engelmannii. Next base: position 353,896 of record ML779246.1, on the reverse strand, counting down.
CTACAGATACACTGCAGTATTGCAAGCCTCAACCCATAAGAAAAATGGCAACCCCTCATCGTGCAACATACATCTCGTTGCACCAACAATAGCCCTATTCTTCCTCTCAACAACCCCATTCTACTGGGGGTTGTAAGGAATGGTCAACTGTCTCTTGATACCCTCCCGGGTGCAAAAGTCTCCAAACTTAGTGGAGGTATACTCACCCCCATTGTTCAACCTCAAGACCTTGATCTTTCTCCCTGTCTGGTTCTCCACAAGAGCCTTAAACTCTTGGAACCTCTTGAAGACCTCACTCTTGGTCTTCAGGAAATAGATCTAGGTCTTCCTGAAGTGGTCATCAATGAATGTCACACAGTACTCACATCCACCCAAGGAAACTGATGACATGGGCCCGCACACATTAAAGTGTACCAAATCAAGTATCCCGACTAATCTACTGTCACTATTTGGAAAGACAGTCTTGGTGTACTTCCCAAGAGCACACCCCCTGCATGCTAAGTGCCGAACTGTGGCAATCCTGTCACAATCTCTCTCAACACCCTCAAAGCTCCATGATGCAAGTGAGCCATCCTCCTATGCCAAAGCTCACACAACTGACTGCTGCTGCTGCTACTAGCCAAGGCATGTAATGGCTGGAAATTGAGTTTGTACACTTTCCAATCATTAGTCCCAATCACTTTGGCTGATGTGATACATGACCCCTTAGGGTAAATGAGGACCTCATCACTTTGAAATGATACCTCAAATTTCCTATCCTGAACGGTGGAAACTGATATTAGGTTCTTCTTCAGCCCAGGGACATACAAGACATCCCTAAACACCATGGGTGGCCTCAAATCCCTTTGAAAGGAAACTGTGCCACGCCCAACCCCCAGACTATGGTGTTATTCCCAAGCACTATCTCCAATCTAATCTCGGACTCTATAAGATCAGTAAAGTGCTCTCTAACATCAGATATGTGATTGAAAGCTCCACTGTCTATGTACCATACACTGGATGGCGTTTAAGCTGTAGACAGACTGACAAGCAAGGACATCTCCCTCTCAAACTGAGAGGCGAACTCATCCTCCTCAGCTGATGCTGCTGTACCACCCTGCTTCTTCTTCTTCCTGTTGGGAAACTGTCTATCATAGTGCCCCATCTTGTTACAAGCAAAGCATTTAACTTTGCTCATATCCCTCTGCTGCTCACCTCCCTTCTGCTGCTGCTCGGCCTCACCCTTGGGACCCTTCTTGGTCTTCTTCTTGCCCTTTGCGAAAAGAGCAAGATCCCCCTCATCATCCCCACCACGCTGCTGACTAGAACATCCTGAGCCAAACTTGAGCTCCTCCTGTACAAAATCATCCCATAGCCTCTCCCAACTAGGCATATGCTCTCTGGCTACAATGCCTTGTACAAAGCTCTCCCATGGTTTGGAGAAGCCATTTAAGCCTGTCCTCACCAACTCAGATGGATCCACTACATCCCCCACAACTGCCAACTCATCACGAATATGAGAAAATCTCGTGAGGTATGAGGTGACCGAATTAGTCTTTGTCATCTTAGTGCTCCTCAACTTCTCTTGGAGCACCATCTTCCGGTTTTGGTTAGGGCTCTGGTAAAGACTACACAAGGGCTGCCAGATCTGAAATGCAAAGTCCTTACCAGAAACATGAGGAATATTGTGGTCTTTCACTGCATCTAGGATAGTTCTCTCGGCCTTGATGTTCCTCTTCCTGAACTCAGCCAAGAGCACTGCATCAGTAGGAGGTACCACAGGATTTTTAACAATGTCCCATAGCTCACCCTCCTCTAAAATCAAAACTATCCTAGCTTTCCATGGAGACCAATTGCCATCCCCGCCTCCACCCTCAACCCTCCACCTGACATGGCTGCCAATTAATAAAAAAACGACCAAAGAAATCTGCTGCCCACACCCCAATCTCAGGGGTGAAAATGAAGCTTCCAAGGTGAGATAAAAATTCTGCTCAACTGTCTGCAATTTACCAGCCCTTTTTTGTGCCCTTTGGCTTTGATACCATGAAGAAATTCAAGGCTCTTTAGGCTGCTACAGGTCTGAAAATTTGGGACTGTTTTATTGTCACAAACAGTCCTATTCTTTCACAGATTTCTGGCTGCCTTCAAGACTGATTTAAAGCTTATTTAATGCTGCTGTTTAGGGGTTAATTAAAGGATAGTTTTCTGTCCACTGTTAGCTCCTTAAACATGCATTAAAACAGTAAATACACCTCTGATTTTTTCCACTTTAAATGGTGATAATAAACATGCACACTACATAAATATATTCAAGGATTTTTGGTCAACATGTCCCTAGAAAAACCCCCGTGGGAAAAACCAGTTGAAGTGGAAATATATTATGGTTCTCTTATAGAAAATTACAGCAAAGAAATGAACATAAGGAACCTGATTTACAACAGCCAAAAGATCTCAAACTTGGCAGCAAATTTCTCTTTGAAGTGCGTGCCCTCCTTGGGATTTGTGCCCTTCTTCTTTGCTGTCCTCTTACTTGAAGATTTGTGCCTGCTGTAGAACTTGTGCGCCTTCTCTCAACAAGTGCGCCCTTCCTCTTAGCTTATGCCCCCTCACTCAAGTGCAACCCTTCTTCTTTGCTTAGTGCGCCCTTCCTTCCCCTCAAGGAAATGCGCCCTATCTCCAATGGTGCACCCTTCTTCCTCCTTGAACAAGTGCGCCCCTCTTTCATCGACAGGTTTAAATATATATCGTATTGATATTATTTACATATTACAAATTTTTTACAGGTTTACTATTTAGTATTTATTTAAATATACGTAAATATATCATTTATTTAGTATTTATTTAAATATACCATATATATAGTATTTAAATTTATTTAGTATTTATTTAAACGTATCACATATAAATACTATCAATATGTTGCTTATTACTATGTATAACATCACCATAATATATATAAATACTAAATACTAAATGCAATTTGTGGATATTAAATAGTATTAATACTGTCATATTTATATAAATATTAAATACTAAATACTAAATAATATATATATATATATATATACATACTATGTAGTTCCTACTATTTAGTATTTAGTATGGTATTCATATTTTACTATTTAGTATTTAGTTCCTACTAAATAGTATTTAAAAAAATAAAATTTAGTTCCTACTAAATAAATAATATTTAGTATTTAGTACCTACTATTTACTAATTTAGTATTTATTTAGTATTTAACTTATATGCATAACTTAATAATAAATATTTTAATAATATAGTATGTATACAATGCACAACTTATACATTATGGTGCATAACTTAAGGTTTTTCTAGGGATATATATTGATTCTAAACTTCAATTATGTTTTTTAAAATTTAAAAAATATTATTATATATTTTTGTACTTGATGTATCCTCGCTGTATCCGGATCCTGGCTTTTCAAAAATCTGGTGGATCCGTATCCCGATCCGTTTCTGTATCCTGGTAGCTTAGATTTTCTTTCAAATATAGTGGTAGCTATGATCTGAGCCTAGCAGGGCAATGTTTGATATAGAGTTATACACTTTATGTTGGCACTCATTCTATACAAAGATCTATCGTGTATCATTGTTAACCACATGATTTATTTATCACTAGTCCTTTGGGTTTGGCTTACCATTTGAGCAAAATAACATTTTGCTTTTTAGGGCTCAACAGTATTGGGTTCTTTTTGTGGATTGACCTGTTTTTCAGTCGAGGGGTGTGTCATCTTGTAGCCTCTTATTTCCTTGGTCTATCTTTATCCGCAGGCCTATTCTTATGAAAAGTTGACTGACAATCATTGAGTTATCAGATAAGGCCTTCTGAGAAATTACCAAGGAGATTGAGATTTGTGTTATAGATGTGCAGTTAAATAAGAATATAATGTGTAATGGTCAAACAGCAAGTTAATAGATCTCTCTTGGTGTTATCTGTGTTGGTGAACTTCGTGTCATTATTTTTTGCATGGGTGAGGTATTGTTTGGCTTCCCCCAACATGTAACAGGTTTTACATAAATGGTCAAGATTTTGCTTGCATATAAAAAAGGGAAAGTAGGAATTCTGGTTTTCCTTTGTTGGGTGAATTTTGATTTGTAGAGTATCAGAGTTAAGAAATATGCCATTCAAATATTCATATTAGAAGTGGGCATAATACGTATTTGGTGTGCTGTTTGTGGACCTTTTACCACCTTATAGTTCTTGATTATAGGCTTCTGAAGCAGCCTGTAATCACATTTTAATGTATTTCACTAGAACTCGCGTGTTTTCCACCTCTAGAGATATTGAAATTCATAATACTAGATTTTTGTTTTGCTATATGTAAACCTAATTTTGTTTTAATGTTTAGATGGTTTATTTCTCTATTTTTTCTTTTTTCAAGGTTCTTGTTGGAACCTTACCATAGGATAAAAGCATCTCTTTCGTTACATTTTCAAAAAACCGTAAAAGGTTTTAATTTTGCTCATCTTCATGTGTTGCACTTTTATTGCTATTTACATTTTATACTTTTGCTAGTCCCATATGACTATGGACTGTGCAATGCAGGTTAAACTATGCCGTGCAAAGTCAACAGGACAAGTATATGCAATGAAGAAGTTGAAGAAGTCAGAGATGCTTAGTCGGGGGCAGGTATTGTGTTTCTAATATACTTTTTCCAGTTTTGCTTAATAGCTCTAGTCTTGTTCTACTTGTAAGTTATTTTTTTTTCCGATGGAATACTTTGCGGGAAACCCCTGAATACTTCCCCACTTCGTGGATGGTAAACCGGGTAAACCTCCGGCCCTGACTATGGGGTCTAATCCCAAGGGGGACAAGAGATTCGAACCTGTGACCTCCTCCACTGGGGATAGCTTCACGTCTGGCTCAGAACCACTTGAGCTAACCGTTGGGGCTATTCTACTTATAAGTTACAGGGTTTGTATATTTAACAATTTGAGTGCAAACAACACAATGTCTGATCTGATACTTGATTGAGGTGTTGTAAGATTATAGCTTGTGACCATGAATTTCTATTTACTCATATTCCATGTCATGCAATGCTAATATTCCCTTTCAAAAGAGAGGACTATATATGCTGTTCAATGACATTGAACAGCGATTTCTTTTCTTTCTAGTTTTTCCTTTTATTTTAAGTAGTTGCTTCTTTACCTGTCGGCTCACGGATATTTTGCAGCAGCTGTTCCACGCGGACCAACTCCCACACAACTGTTCACTGCCTAGTCTCCATGCTGTTGACGACTCCTCACATGGTCTGCTATCTTCAGTGGCCGATCTTTCGCTCAATCTGCAACGTAGCTCCTCTGCTCCACGTCTGCAGCTTCAACGTGTATCTCAACAATCGATCTCAGCCTGCAGCATGATCTTACTCAACTAATCTGCCTACCTTGCCGTTGTGTGTCCACGCCATGTCTGTTACCTCTTCTGCCACCCGTGGCTCCTTCACATTGGCTCTGTCTGCATCCCGCGTGCAATCTGTTTGGTGGCTGCCTACATTATTTGTCCGTTTACCTGTGCTGACGACTGCTCTCTCACACAACCCGTGGATCCTCAACCTAGATCTCTACAACAGTCGACCATACGCTGTACAACTCGTACAACTGCTGTACGACGATCGTACATTTTTTTTTTTTTTAATTTTATTTTTACCCTCTTAGTAGCTGAGCCTGCAATAAAAATTTCCCGAAGACCTAAATTTTCTTGCTCCTAAAAGCCTGATCTTCAGTGCAAATCTGGTTTCCGTCAGAGACCAAGCTTTGATACCATGTTAATTTTTGTAAACCTACACTTTTTCCGAATAAAATTACTGTATCAAATAAATGCACATCTAGGTTTTTAACCAAACATTAGCAGAAGCATAAAAAACCGAAACCATACACATTGCACAAGATATCTGGGTAAATACCCTTGGAAAATCCCTGAAAGGAAAACCAGATCTGAGTAGATTTTATTAATAAAATCCTTGTGCTCCCGTTCTGGGATAATGGCCCATCTGAGGAAAATACAATGTAGCAAATAGCCTAGCCTACTCGGCTGCTATCTCCTTTGCTGCCCCTTTGCTCCTTCCTTTGACCTTTCCCACTCACACTTGGATGAAATGCTCTTCACATGAGATCTCCTCACTTTGAGTGTGACACAAGCACATGAACAAAGAGTCCTCCTTTGCTCCAATGTACTTCTGTGTGTCTCATCATCTCATTTAGGCTGCCTTTTATAACGTCGAGTTAACCCTAAATCCAAAACCCTAGATCTCCTAAAGTGATCAATAACTGAGAACTAATCTCACGTTCACTTTAGATCTAACGGCTAGGACTTAATCAACTCACTTAAGTTACTAATGCCAAGAACCTAGGCATTTAACTGAATTAAACTCACATTAATCTAAAGGACATTCACTTTAATTATTAACGCATAAAGTGAATTTCCTAAGGCTCTGAGAGGTATTCCAGACAACTTCCACATGCTAGACACCAAGCCAATCTGAAAGTACCTATCCGATGCTAAATACATCAACAAGGTCAAGGCAGTAATAGGAAGGAGTAGTTGAACGAGTGTCTATTCCCGTTCCAATGTGAGATTCTCCAATCCCCTGTAACTTAGTTGCATATCCAAACGCATATCCCCATTGGTTGGTGGAAGCTAAGTAGCCTGTCTTGAGAGCTATGGCCAGAGTTCTCTCACTCGCCACCGGAAACAGATAGATCACCAACCAACAAAACCAACAATGCCATGGGAATCTGTTGATCACTCAGAAGAAAGATTCTGTTCTAACATAAGCCCAAGTTGTCACATCCAGGTTCGAGAGGAGGAAAATCAATCACTAGAATTGGGTCTACTTCAAAAGCTCCAGCGCTAGGGCGTTATAACTTTACAAACCAGGCAAACGGAGGCAAGCATACCATGTTACAAAGTAGGCAAACGGAGACAAACCCTGATATGTTATTTTTAGGTCTTCAAGGAAGCCCAACACCTATATTAATCCGCCAAGGAGGGAATATGGTTGGAATAAACAGTAAACTAGATTTGTATGAAACTTTTCTCTGGTTTCTCAGAGATTGGGTTTTTTTGTAGCTAGGGACCCTGCAAAAATTATAGAATTGTTTGAAAGGGGGAATTAGGGATGCTTGGCAAGGGGCATAGCCTAAAGGGCCCGATATTTTAATATGTTAGTTGGCACCATGATTGAAAATGCTAAAACAAAGAGCTCAACAATTCCTATAACAAAGAGCTCAACTATTGTCAATTACTAAGTGCTGGCAAATGCTTCCCTAAATTTATACATGTATGCACAAGAACAGTAATAAAGTTCCATGTGCTTACATTAATAAAAAGTACATAGATACATAGCCGTTCATTTGAGGTTACTTTATGACTAACGATGCCTTACTTTCAGGATGTTGTGGCGAAAACTAAACCTATTATTCCATGTCAAAGGACTGAATCAAAGGGCTAAAATAATTGAAAGCATACCTATAATATAATTGGGGCATATATACACAGGAATGACTTTAATAGTTTGACTGTCTGGCCTTTCAGGTTCTAATGCTTTTTTGACCACATATTCTCAGCCACTATGTAGTTGACTGTTGGTCACTGATCCATATGAAGAATTTAGAAATAGTTGGCCCGACTCATCAATTTTGCCACTTATTCACAATTGCTGACTGCCATTTCCACATTAAACTTTGGAGATCTGATTAGTTTGTTTCGGGCCTAAAATGCTAAAACAAAGAGGAAGCTCAACACCTATACTAATCCCCCAAGGACTCTAAACATGTCGTTGCATGTTTCTCCACATGCTGACCCTTTTGTTTGCATGTTTGTGTGTATGCTTGCTTGCATGGATTCTATGTAATATTATATTATCTCTGCAATTAATATAGGCTACGGTGCTACCATTGAAACCATGATCAAGTTGAAATTTACAGGATTGTGTTAGGGCACATGGGTGTACATATATAAATTATTTCTTTCTATCCATCCATCCTCCCATTTTCTTTCCTTCAGGGCGCACAGGACATAATTTAGAGGCAAATTTAAATGTTATCTTTAATATTTATCTCTACAAAAATACCATATAAGAATGATAGTAGGTTAAAACTTAATGGCCTTATGACCCAACACGGGAAGAAACTATTAGTTCAGAAATCAGGGAATTAATCCCTATAATATTGTAACACCTATATTATATATTAATCCCCAAAGGAGGGAATATGGTTGGAAGAGACAGTAAACTAGATCTGTATGAAGCTTTTCTGTGGTTTCTCATGCGTCTTTTATAGCCAGGGACCCTGCAGAATTACAGAATTCTTTGAAAGGGGGAATTAGGGATGCTTGGCAAGGGGAATAGAGTAGACAGGATTGTGGAGGTCAGACAAGCCTAGAATAGCCACCAAAAAGAGTGCCAAAAGACTGTGGATGTCAGACAAGAGTCTAGATAGCAGATAGGCTACAACTGATAGCCACCAAAAAGAGTGCTTGTGGAGGTAAGACAAGAGTCTAGACAACTAATAGGCTATAGCTACAAAAACACACTGTAGAATGTAGACTCTACTGTCTAAACAGCTGATATTAGATAGCCACAAAATTTAAAACGTGAAGCACAACCTACAAACTTTAAAAATAAAAATTCCAGATGTTAGAACTTAGAACATACCTCAGACCTGTAGCGTCTAACTACTGTTCACTGCTCACTGAGTGCTGACTGTTGAGTCTGCTAAAGCCTAACAACCACTTTCAGTTTCTGCTCAAACTTCAAAGCCTGTCATCTCCCCACTAAAGTCCAATAGAGACGATGGATCACTTTTTTCTGTCAGAGAAGTGGGGTAGGGTTTCTTATATAATAAATCTAAAGGCCAAAACCCTAAAAAATTACCAAGAATATCTAAAACTGGGATGAAATAGGATCTCTGTGTGTGGGGTCGTCTGCATCGGGATGCATTTCTTCTTTTGGGATCCGTTTCCAGTTTTTGCATCTGTTTCTAAATTTCAGGATTTGTTTCCAGTGAAAATGGTTCCGTTTGGCTGGTGGATCCTCCCTCAATTTTGGCAGATCTGAATCCGGATCTGGATCTGAAACAGGGATCCACATATCCAGCGTCCAGACCTGGTGGATTTGGCAACACAGGTTGTATCCAATAAATATACCTTTTCTACTTCTGGTTTCCAATTTATGTCTATTTTTATATGGAACATGTGCATAGTCAAACAACCAAAGACTTTGAAATTTGTTACCTTGGTGCTTTGTCAGGAATCTTATCATGAATTGCCTTTTCGGGACTTTGATTCAACAAAAGTAATGTTGTCTGAACTGTGTCAGCCCAAAATTGATCATTGAGACAGCGTACTTTCATCATACTGACCACTTCATTTATCAAATGATTCTTTATTTCTACTACACCATCTTTTGTAGTGTGTTTGTCATAGACTTTTTCCTTTGAATGTCTTGGATTCATATTCCCCTCCTTTATTACTCCTTAAACATCTTGATGTTTTAACTACTTTCATTTTCAACCATTGCTTTGAATATTCTAAAGGTTTCAAAGACATCTGATTTATATTTCAAAAAAGAAACCCAATTTTTTTCTTGAAAAATCATCCACGAACTTAACAAAGTACTTAGCTCCTCCTTTAGATTGAGTTCACATGGATCCAAAAACATCACTATGAATGAGGTCAAGTACCTAAGTCGCCCTTGTTTTGTTCTCATCAAATTTGAGATGTTGTTTTCCTGCCAATCATACCTTGCAAATCCTTTCTCCTCTTTAGTTTGAGGCAATTCATTACCAAGTTACTTTTATGAATTAATCCCAAATAAAAAAATTTAGCTGGCCATACCCTTCATGCCAAAGCTGATTTTCTGAAGTAGAGTATGTTGAAAAAGCCTTTTGTTTGTTTGGAACCAATGTTACAAGAACCGGACCGGAACCGGCAAAACCGGCCGGTCCGACTGGTTCCAGACCCTGACCGGTTCAAACCGGCCCCTCAAACCGCTTTAGACCGGTTCCGTATGGAACCGTTTTTTTGGCTAAGGAGGCCCGCGGACGGAAAAGTAAGGAAATTTTTGATTTTTAAAAAAAAATTAGGGTTGGGGGCATGCATGGGAAGCTTCTAGAATTGTCTAGAGCCCCTAATGAAGCTGTAAAGCCAACCCCACCCCCTCTCTTTCACTCAAACTACTCATTTGGCTTCTCTTGAGTAAAAGTGACATTCTCCTTTCTCTTTCATTTTCATCCTTTTACTTAAATTTTTAACATTACCATTAATTGTTTCAGGATGTTTGAGAGTGGTTCCAACCTCATTGGACTTCATATGGAGAAAGTAGAATTTTAGGTCCCATTCAAAATTCAGCAGACTTAACGGTTTTCAGGATTTCAAGATTAGCAAGATTGCAATGCTTCCACTGGATTCTATCATGTAAGAGGGTATGAAACTGACATTTAATCAAGGGCACCATACCCTTTATTTACCTCGATGTTGGTGGCATTAATTGTTGAACTCTTCTATCACGACCCCAGTAAAAATGTACCCTTCACTCAAGTATAAATTCTTCTGTTGAACTCTTCTCTTTATCATCGTGTCAAGTGACTTAATGGTGTATCTACACACCAACCTCTGTCTTATTTGTAGGCACTGGGCAGAGAGAAGA
>ML779246.1:320275-343199 GCA_009831015.1 Picea engelmannii | reverse complement strand
CTTATTTGTAGGCACTGGGCAGAGAGAAGAGTGGTTGAAGGGAAAGACAAAGATTCACATGGATGCACATGAATATGTATTTGTTTTTCAAAAATTTGAATATTTTATGTATTTTTAGGGACCGGTTTTTTTCCGGTTCCGGTTCGGTTCCGGTTTTTGGGGTCGACCGGTTCGGTTCTTGTAACATTGTTTGGAACACTTTCAAACCTATACATATCATTACTCCACTTTCCTCTAGCAATGATTTTATTATTTCAGTCTTTAATCAAACATTGTTTCTTGTTAAAAATATCAATAAATTTGTTATCTGCAATTTTACTAACATATAGTAGATTTTCCTTTAAGCCAGGAAAATAAAGGACATTTTGTATGTTTTTGACATTATCTCGTAAAACTCTCATACATATATCTCCTCTACCTTGTACTTCATGTATTCTATTATCACCCAAAACAATGATTTCATTTTGACATTTATCAAGCTTTGAAAAAACCTCTCTTACTAGTCACGTGTTTGGTAGCCTCTAAATCAATGTACCAAACACATTGTGATACAAAGATTTCTTTGTGGGTGGTCATAAAAAGATAATCGGTTTCAGGTTCAGTGTGATGAACAAGTGCACTGCTTTCTGAAAAATTGCTTGGATGCCATCATCCTCTTCCTCTATCTTTGCTTCGACCTCTACCTTTAGTCTTTTAAGCTTCATGTTTTTTCTTAAGAAAACAATCTTATCCATTATGATTATTTTTGTTGCAATAATTGCAAAATTTGGGTTTGGCAGTTTGAGAATTACCTTTGAAACTCTCTGAATATTTGTCCAACTTTGTTGCCAATTATTCTAGCCTCTGCCACGACCTCTGTCTCAATCTCTTCCACCATGTCTTCACGTGAAGACTCTGTCTGGACCTTTACTTTCATTATTTAACCGTTGTTCTTCCTGGATCAACATACCAACTTCTTTGAATGTTGGAGTTTCATGTCAAGAATATATGCAAAATAATGTTACAAAATTCTGATATAAAAAAAACAAGCAATTGAACAAAACGGTGGTAAGTTCTCTCTTTAATTTTGGTATCAATCGCCAATCTACAATTTCTGGACATTTTCTGTTACTGAATCTGGTTCAACCATCTTCAAATTGGTTAATTCTTCTTGCAGTAATAAAATTCCAAGTCCATTCGAGGTTCCATACAAATTTTTAAACTTTTGCCATATCTCAATAGCATTACTAAGGCCTCAAATATCCTCAAGAGAAAAAGTTAGAAGAAGCAAGGCCTTTCTCCTTTTTTTCTTGTAGTCATTAGTCATGCGATTTGGTTTTGGAATTGCCCCAATGACTATCTCCCAAGGATTATGATAGGAAAAAATATGCGCCATTTTCTGCTTCTATGCCGGTTAATTCTTCCCATTCAATGTGTGCGTGTGTGAGATTCCGACATCATAAAATTATTTATATTGTCCATATCTGCTCATACCTCCGAAAATCTGCTTATAACTCTAGAAAAGAATCACTTTATTACTCCAAAAAATCTCCCTGTGATTCCAATATAGAACATAAACACTTATTTCTCGAATATATTTCTTTCAGAAGGAAAATTTAAGCACTGTTGATGACTCCAAAAGTCTGAACAATAACTTCTAATTTTGTAGATAAAATAATAGAGATTTGGTTGACTCCTCATTATTCCAATTTGAACATGATAGCAGAATGTTTGTATTTGTATTACAATGCAGAGATGGAGATCTCAAACAGAATGCCATATTACTCCAAAAAATTTTTGCAACTTATTACTCCAAAAAAATCAGAGTGGTTTGTGTTATCACGCAATTTGTACTTGTTCCAAAGGGAAAGGTTAAGGGAAGGCAAATTGGCGTAACAGGAGGTTATCCTATCACTGTCACCTCAACAGGATACCTCTTTCTATTTAGGGTTGATGGCCCAGGGGAAACGTCCCCAGTGACGCGGGGTTTGAGAAGGCAAAGGTTAAAGTGTCTATAAAGTATCCCCTCTCACAAGTCACACTGATCAGAAAGTCCCAAGGTTTTAAGTAATGAAGTGCTTAGATGTACCTGCCCAGAATAAATCAACAAAAAACAATATCTTTTGCAAGTACAACTTGCTGTTAGTACTTCATAAAACCATGGACTTATCAATAAAAGCAATAGTTGATGTATAATGAAGCAAACAGAATTTTATAACAACAATGTTTATAAGATAATAGCTTCACAACTGAGTGTTGAATCTTTCATTCTTGTAAAGTCATATCTTTGGTCGATTCATCTATTTTATCATTAAAGTAAATCTTGGCACTTTGGTTCATCATATTTAGATTTACTCACTTAGGCCCTCATAACAATCATTGTATAACTAAGGGATACCCCCATTGGCCTCTATAGTGTTAATTTTAGAGCAACTATTAAGTTTCTTTTCAATTTACTAGATAACAATAACATAGGTAGGATCACTGAGAGAAACACAATCACAAGATACACAACATTTATCCCGGGAAACCCTCATCGGGGAGAAAACCCAACAAAAACTTCCTTAATATAGATAGCCAATACAATGCCAAAACAATAAACCAAAACACTAGAGAATATCCAACACTGAGCAATGCGCCTCTCTCTTACTTCTTCTCCCAACTGCAATTATCTCCAAACTTGCACACTTGTCTATGGAATGAGTGAGTGAATGAGTGGGGCGCTAGCCTTTCTTATTTATATTAGCTGGCAGGCGCTAGGGAGGTGTCTCTTCACTAGGTAGGGCTGACTTCTTCACTTAGTGGTTAAAACCACTTTAATTAGGCCTGGGGCCGACTTCTTAATTTGCATGATATAATTAGGGTTTGGCCAATCCACAAAAGGGGATTTGGTCATTTACAAAGCCCAACATGATCGATCCACAAAAGGGGATTGATCTAATTAATAATAACTCAATAATAAATAGAATACTCTTTGCAGTTACAATATTTCAACACTCCCCCCTTAACAAGAAGGGTATTCTACAACATCATCAGGAGAGAGAGAGGGAAACAACATCAACAACATATGGAAGACTGACTGGCACATCTATCAATCAAGTTTTTCTCATTATCAATATCATCATCCACAACAGGGAGCTGGAATGGCATCATCATCATTTGCATCAACATCAATTAGTACATCATCATCCTTAATAACAACATGAGGCTGATACTGTTGAATTTTTCAATAAGCTAGGTTAAGCATGTAGTTCATTTCAATTTCATCATCTCTTAACCATAAACAAGAATGTTGCAACAACAAAGATCACAAGAAGAAACACCATGCACAAGAACACAAGAAGTATCTTGGGAAACCCTTCTCAACAAGGGAAGAAAACCCAGCCAAATCCTTTCCTATATTCTTTAAGAGAAAGACCTTTCACCACCATGAATGACTTAACACACAAGAGGGTGCTTAAGCCCTAGAAGACTAGCGCCCAAGAGAGGTGCACACCTTTTCCCAAGTAGAAGAGTTTGCTGAAATTTCCAAACTCACGAGAAAGATATGATTCGACAATGGAGAATCATCCCTTATATTAGACTTGACCACTCAAGAAAGGCATCTATTGGCTCAATAGGGCCGACCTCTCTAAGTCAAATATATTATTATTATTATAATAATTAATATTAATATTAATATTAATTATGTTTTACATATATTATTAAACATATTAAGGTGGAGTCTTCTCATCAACTCTGCTGCTCAGAGGAGTCTATCACATCATCTTCATTTCTGTTCACATGATGATGTGCCCAACACTTTTGGGATTTCACACGTTCACCTTGTGCTTAGCCACAAGCACGTCCTAACTCAACATATCGCTTTTCCATTGGATAATCATTTGGAGTTCTTGTCACTCTCTGAATGGAGGAGGTCATCTCTACGTTCCTAACTCTGTCTTAGGCAGGAACTAGGTACCCTTCTTAGGGGCTTTCTCTCAGGTTTGTAAGCTGAGGGAAAGACTCACATAGCTGCTACGTTCCACATCTCATAGGTTTGCAAGTTGGAGGATGTCCCATAGCTGCATTTATCAACAGATACAACATCAACAACAACATCATCATCACAGCATAAAGGCTGGAGCAACAACAACATCACGACACAAAGGCTGGAGCAACATCATCATCACTGCACGAAGGCTGGAACAACATCATCACAACACGAAGGCTGGAGAAACAACATCATCATCATTATGTGGTAGGTGTTACAACATTTTGTGGTACTCTGACAGTCCCTAAGTAGCTGCCTAGGAATCAAAAGATTTCCTAGGATATAAAATCCTAACGGAGTTACCACGTGGTAGTCTGACAGATTGTCCTTATCGGACCTTCGGGATCTGCCCAAGAATCATAAGATTCCCTAGGATTATAAAAATCCTAACGGAGTTACCACTACTGACCACAACTAGCATATACATGCACAAGTACTCTGACAGACCATCCTTATCGGACCTTCGGGATCTGTCCAGGGATGATCAGTCCCCTAGGATATAAAATCCTAACTGAGCTACCCGCTGTTGGTCAGGATAACATAGTATCATCAACATCACTTCCCCTTCGAGGGAGGTCCTTTCGGACTATACCAAGCTTGTCTCGAAAGTGCTCAAACTTTACACAAGACAGAGGCTTGGTCAACACATCTGCAACCTGCTCATCTGTGCCAACATATTGGAGCTTTATGGCTCCCCTCTGCACCATATCATGAATGTAGTGATACCAGATTTCCATGTGCTTCGACTTGTCATGGAACACAGGGTTCTCTGTCATCTTTATGCAACTATGGTTATCACATAGAATCACAGTTGCTTCCATCTCCAGATCAAATAGACTTGTCAACAAGTTCCGTCGCCATATGGCTTCACAACTGGCGGAACATGCAACAATGTATTCCGCTTCTGCTGTGTCGAGAGCAATACTAGATTGCTTCCTACTCTACCATGAAGTCATGGTCGACCCCAAACTAAAACAACATCCTAAAGTGCTCTTTCTGTCAGAAACACTTCTAGCCCAATTTGAATCGGTATAACCAATTAGACTGAAAACTTGATCTCCATTGTAGCAGAGACCAAAGTCCAACGTACCCTTAAGGTATCTCATCACATGTTTTGCAACAACAATGTGAACACGTCTGGGCTCTACCAGATACTAATTCAAGGTGTTCATAACAAAACATATATCTGGCCCGGTGTTTGTCAGATACATCAACGATCCAATGATTTGTCTGTATAGCGTAGCATCAATCAATTTTGACTAAGTATCAACCGAGAGCTTCAACTTTGTTTCCATGGGTGTATTCATGGATCTACACTCCAACATATCAAACCTCTTCAGTATTTCAACTGCATACTTCCCTTGGTTAAGGAAGATCTTCTTTGGGCTCTGCCAAACCTCAAGACTTAAGAAATAGTGCATTAGGCCTAGGTCTTTCATCTCAAATTCTGCAACGAGCTTCTTCTCACAATCAGTGACGAGCTTTTCTTCTTCGGTTAAGAATAAGTCATCCACATATAGAAGCAATATAATAGGCTCATCGTTCATAACCTTGAAGGAAATGTTAGAATCAACTTTACTCTTGGTAAAGCCCAAGCTCGTTAGGAAGCTGTCAATTCTTCCATACCAAGCTCTAGGAGCTTGCTTCAATCCGTACAAAACCATCTTCAACCTGCAGACATGTGTCTTTCTGTTTTCAACTTCAAACCCGCGAGGTTGTTTTATATACACTTCTTCTTCAATGACACCATTCAAGAAGGTTGTTTTCACATCCATCTGGTGTAACTTCTACTTCATCTTAGCTGCAAGGGCTATGATGGTTCTGATAGAATTGTATCTTTCTACGGGAGCAAACGTCTGTTCATAGTCAATGCCTTCCTTTTGAGAAAAGCCACGAGCAACAAACCTTGCTTTATATTTCTCAATATTTCCATCAACAACATGTTTTATCTTGGATAGCCATTTGGAAGATACCACATCTTTGCTCAACTATTTCCCATACATCATTCTTTATAATGGATTGCTATTCTTCTATCATGGCATCTGCCCATTCTTTCTTTTGAATGGCTTCTTCAAAGCAAGTAGGCTCCTTCTCTATGAGATCACACATCAAAGCCATGTAACTGGAGAATGGCTTAGGTTTCTTAACTTGTCTCATGGTTGCTTCGGGGGCACCATACTTCTCTCCATCTTGAATAAGTTCCCTTGCCCAAGCTGGTTTTCTCTTGTGAGAGATCATCATCTGGGGAGGTTCTTGAGATAGATCGTATCATGATCTTCATGAATCTCATCATCGGGGGAGACTGTGGCTTCTCTCACTGGTTCTGCAACTCTGGGAGCTACAGGTTCTTCATATACTTCTTCAAGCTGGCATCTCCTTGATTTCTTGAGTGCTGCATCTTCATCAAAGGTTACATCTCTGCTGATCTCAATATGATGGTAACTTGGAATGTAAATTCTGAAGGCCTTAGAGACCTCACAGTATCCAACAAATATTCCCTTCTTTCCTGAAGGGTCCATCTTGGTTCTCTTTTCTTTCAGAATGTGTACAAACACTGGACAACCAACTATTTTGAGATGGCTTACTTCTGGCTTCTTTCCGGAGAACATTTCTTCGGGGGTTTTGAACCCAAGTGCACTATGGGATAATCTGTTTTGTACATACACTGTTGTTCTTGCTGCTTTTTCCCATAAGTTCATTGGAAGATCTTGATCATGGATCACAGTCTTCGCTGCTTCCTTATAGTTCTGTTCTTTCTTTTTGCTACACCATTTTGTTGAGGATTGTAGGGAGTGGTGAGCTACCTCTTAATCCCGACATCTCTTCAAAAGCTTACAAATTCTTTTTAGGTGTATTCTCTCCATTATTTGACCTGAGTATCTTGATTTTTCTTTTAGCAAGATTCTCTATCAAGGCTTTGAATTCCTTGAATTTCCCAAACACTTCATCTTTTATTTTCAAGAAGTAAACCCAAGTCTTGCGAGAATAGTCATCAATAAATGATACATAGTATACATACCCACTAAGAGAGGTGGATGGCATTGGGCCACATACATTTGAGTGGATGAGCTCCAAGACTCCTCCTACTTTACTATCGCTCTTCGGGAAAGGATTCTTAATGTTCTTTCCTTGTGCACATCCCTTGCACACACCTTCATGATCAATCTTCAAATCCGGTAGACTTGTAACTGCCTTGCTCACATATGTTAAGGCCTTGTAGTTGATGTGAGCTAGTCTTTTATGCCAAAGTTCACATGGACTCTCAGTGGAGTGAATCAAGGCTGACCTTTTAATTTATACAAGCCACCTTCCTCTGTTCCAATAACGATTGCATCTTCTATGGTTTTTCCTTTAGGCCACATGAAGACTTCACCATCTATGAATGCAACCTTGAAGCCTTTCTTATCTAAAGATGAGATAGAAAGCAAGTTCTTCGTCAAACCTGGTACATATAGTACATCCTTCATCTTCATTGGTGTCCCTTAATCAAATTTATAATTGGACTCACCTGCTCCTTTGATGGGGTGCTTGTAATCATCTCCAAGTGTAACTTTTTGGGGAAAGTTCTTTTCTATAAGGCTAGAGAGAATGTCTCTCTGACCTGTCATGTGCTTGGAAGCAACACTATCTATGAGCCACGTATCCTCACTAGGTGACACTGATCCGGAGAGGGCATAGATTAAGAGATAGTCTTCAATCTTTTCTTTAATCATCTTTGTGGGTGACTTTTCATCTTCAACTGTATGGGCATGGTGCCTTTTGTTCCTCTTCTTGTATTCTTCTCTTCTAGCTGGACAATTCTTAGCAATATGTCCCATCTTGTCACAATGGTAACATTGGTAGGATGAGAAATCCTTTTCTCTTCTTTGAGCTTTCTGAAACTTCTGGAATCTCTTTGGAGGGTGAGATTCTTTATGGATGAATTTATTTGGGGAGTGAGACTCCTTATGTCGGTGGGTCTCTTTCTTGAAGTGAGGCCTTCTCTTTCCTCCTTTAGTATGAGTAGCTAGAGCTTGATCGTCATCCCTTAATAGTACTGCTTCTTGGTTAGATACTCTTGTTTCTTCTTGAACACATTCTTCCCAAAGACTGTCAAATTGTAGTTTTTCCATTCTGGTGCAAATGGTTTGGATGAATGCATCCCATGGTCTTGTGAGACCATTAAGAGCTGTCATTATGAGTTCATCTTCATCTAGGGTATCTCCAATTCCTTCTAGCTGTTCCTTGAATTGAGAGATTATAGAGAAATATTCATGAACTATTTCTCCTTTCTGCATCTTTGTATTCTTGATTTGAGTTCTCAAGTTCATCTTCCGGTTTCTGTTTTTTCCTTCATACAATCTGGTTAGGGCATCAAACATTTCTTTTGGGGTATCTTTATATGCCACTTGAGGGAGATCTTTGATAGAGTGTGCAATGATTCTTTTGGCCCTAACCATGTCCTTCTGGTACTTTGCTTTAGCTGTAGCATCTACGGGTTTTGGTACATTTTCTTTAATTAATCTTGCTAGGTCATTCTCTTCAAGAATGAGTGCAATCCTATACTTCCAGGAAAGGAAGTTATCCACACCTTCTAACTTGTCAACAAGTTTGGTGCTTGCAGACATCTTGACTTGAAGCTGGGAAAATGACCAAAAAATGAAAGTGCTTAGAATTTAGATCTGAACTTACCAGGAGGTGCGCTTGGCTGAGGTGAGTAGTCTAGTGCAGTCAGTTTTATGAAAATCCAACTTTTACCCCCTGAAACAGAGCTTGCGCAATTCTGGATTGGTACTTCTGGTACTGGTTCTGGTTTCCTGGTTTTCTGGTACCAATGAAAACTAGGGTTTCACTTTTCGGGAGTTCTGTCCATTGGAAAAGTGTGCTCAAGCTGCCAATGAGTTCGCTAGGCTAGGGCGCACTTCCTTGATAAGTTGTAGGTTGAAATTTTTCTTCAATGAAAAGCCCTAATTTTCTTGTACGACAACAGTGACGTTTTTGCGTATCCAGTGAAAGGTGCTCTCATCAACTTAGCTCTGATACCATGTTAATTTTAGAGCAGCTATTAAGTTTCTTTTCAATTTACTAGATAACAATAGCATAGGTAGGATCATTGAGAGAAACACAATCACAAGATACACAACATTTATCCTGGGAAACCCTCACGGGGGAGAAAACCCAGCAAAAACTTCCTTAATATAGATAGCCAATACAGTTCCAAGACAATAAACCAAAACAAAGAATATCCAACACTAAGCAATGCGCCTCTCTTCCTTCTTCTCCCCATTGCAGCTATCTCCAAACTTGCGCACTTGTTGAGTGGAATGAGTGAGTGAATGAATAAGGCGCTAGCCTCTCTTATTTATATTAGCTGGTAGGTGCTAGGGAGGTGTCTCTTCACTGGGCATGGCTGACTTCTTCACTTAGTGGTTAATACCACTTTAATTAGGCCTGGGGCCGACTTCTTAATTTGCATGATATAATTAGGGTTTGGCCAATCCACAAAAGGGGATTTGGTCATTTACAAAGCCCGACATGATCAATCTACAAAAGGGAATTGATCTAATTAATAATAACTCAATAATAAATAGAATACTTTTTGCAGTTACAATATTTTAACATAGAGAGCTAGCCAAAAAGTGAAGAGGAAGTTGTATCGAGGTGACAATTATACAACTCCTATTTGTTGCACCAAGGTTGCATCTGTGGATTGGGATTTTTCCACTTATATGCTAGTTTAGGCGGTAACACAACCTTTCTTCAGCAATTCCGTACAATAGTAATGAGGGCGTAGGGGCATTTATGAAGAAGAGAGACATAAAGGCATGCGTGCGCTATCCTCAATTAAGTTGCATGATACGAGGAAATGAAAATGTGGATCTGAAACGGAAATATGATGGAAACGTAACCCCTAAAAAATTAGGAAATGGGGAAATGCGATATATATATATATATATATATATATATATATGAACTATGTTTCCATTTTCTAATGTGTCATTTTAGAAAATTATATTGAAACTTTGAAAGAAAGCATTTAAGTTTTAACTTTTAACATTATGATTCAGAATATAGATTCATGAATAAATGAGCAAGAACATCTAAATGAGAAACATAAAGACATTGGACAAGTGATACATAATTCAAGCAGTAATATCCAAAAACAACATTTATTATTTGTAAATGAGGCTATATATCCAAAATTAGCCTTTATATATGAGCCTTGAGGCTACAATGCTACATGTATGAACTATGAACAATGAACATAGAAATAAAACATGGGCTAAGCTAGTAAAGCCTAATAGTCCTCATCCTCATCTTCATATCCATAATGGAAAATAGAACAAGATGCTCGTTCAATAGTGGAATGTGGGTTGGTAGAAGTATTTCCAATTCCACTTCTAGGTTCCTTCAGATTCAGTTCAGAGAGGGATATGTCCAAGTCGGGGAATTCTGGATCCACATCCCATTCTTTAGAAGGCCCACTCTATATTATGGACCCCAATGAGATGCAAGGCGAAGGTTGTAATGCATAGAAACAAGATCCTCAGCCTTTTGCAAACCCAACCTGTTGCGCTTTACTGAATGAATAAAACTTTAGGTGCTCCAATTTCTTTGTGTTGATGAAGAGCTTGCCACTGGTGAAAGAATATGAATGGCAAGGCTTTTTAGATGTACACCATTTGCTCCATGACAAATCCACCATCTAACTGGATTCATGGTGCTCCTCTCATCCAAAGCTGATGTGGTCATTTGTTGGACATTAATAAAATTATCTTATCTTCACCTCCCTATGTAGATGAGCTGGAAATATTCTCGTAGAGAACACTAAATAACTGTCGGGTATGTGTTACATTCTTTGCACTATTAGCCCCATGCGCTGTAAGTTGTTCTGGTCGCAGGGGGGGGGGGGTCGCAAGGGGTTTTTGGTTCGTTTTTTGGTCTCATTAAATTACAATTAAAACTTGACTAATAAAAAAAATAATTTTTAAGCATTAAAAATTATTTTTTGTGTGTCCCAGGACAAAAGGTGCTTTTTAAAGGGTGCTGTACAGACATTGAAATGTGCTTGAAATGCGTTTCCTAAACATGAAACAGTTTTGTACCATTTGAAGCGCTTTTCAGGCGTGTTTATGCGTTTTGGTACGGAAATGTGGCTATTACGAGGGGGGGGGGGGGGGCNTTTCCTGCAACATAGATCCTCAGTTTAGTTCTAATTTAGATGCCTTTTATTTAGCAGTTCAGTGGTATTTTTGGTTTTGCTTTAGTTAGTATTTGCATGCACAATTAGAGGGCAAAGTTTTCTAGTTAAGGAAGGTGCTCATGCACATGGATTCCAGTCTGAGTTAGAACACAGATCTCTAGGAGGATGCATGGTTTAGTTCATCTCCAGTAGAGTTGCGCTTCACTTAGCCTCATCTACCTATGCAAGGAAGGTGCTTTAGGGTTAGGGTTTAATATTTCTAGGTAAGGCACTATTGTGCATGTGTCTAGATTCATTGTACCTTCAAGTCTATAAAGGAGAAAGCAGGGGTATAGGTTTTTATTCATTCAGTTTTTCAGAGTAGGAAGCAGTGAGTGAAGGGTAGAGTTTGAATCTTTCGTGTATTTTCTGTTTTCAAGATTAATGAACAGTGATGTGATTTGTGTTTCAGATCTGTGTACTTGCCGAAACTTTCTTTAGTTTGATGTGTTTCAGTACCTAGTAAAAATCAAGTTGTAGTTTTGATAGAGATTTCAGTTTTCTGTTTTTCCTAAGTAGGTATGTTAGAAATCAGGCTAGGACTGTTACCAGGTACTGAGGAATTTAATACTTTTCTTTCTCAAATGAAATCCAAATCAATTCTTGGTAATTTTAGGAGTGGAACATATAGAAGTTACTCAAAATTACAAATATCTATGGCTAAAATTTAATAAAAGGCTGAGATAGGGTTTGTGCATGAGAAAAAGTCTTCAAGCGTGTTGGAAAGCTCTCTTTTCACTGCAGAACAGATGGAAAACAACGTAAATATGGGTCTGGGAAATGTCATGTTCTCTATTCTAGGCACTCATTACAGCAGTTCTCCTCTATGGTTGTGAGGTACGGGGACCTAGTACAACCTTGGCTTGTTGGAATTATCTGGAAAGGGTGCATAAGAACTTGATGACATGCATCTTGAGGGTGAAAATCAACACTCCCCATGAGATTTTGGTTGCCTAAGCATGCCTTTATCCCATAGAGATGAACGTACCTAGAATTCTGATTTTGTACAAGCAAAGGGTGGCATCCATGGATAGCGACTAGATGCCAGAAAAAGGTCACCCAGAACAGCTGAAGAAAAGATAGAACACATGGAATCGACAATGTAAGAGATCGCTGAAGGAGTGGGATGCAGGAGAGGCAAGCTGTGAAATAGTCGAGAACAGACTTACAAGATTGTTACAGGGTAGCAAAATTGGAGGAAACATGCCAAGTGAAAACAAATATACTGTATAGAACAATTCAATACACTAGTAGAGATTAGGGCTTAAGGCTAATTGAAACACAACATCCCTTTATGAGAAAAGTAGCTAATAGCTCAACTAAGGACCAACTCTCATATACCAAGGTGTGAGACATGGGGAAGGGTATAGTCGAAGGAAGTTAGGGAGGACAGAACATGCCATATTTGTAGGAAGGACGAGGTAGACATGGAGCAACATATCTTGATGTTTTGTGAAGCTCACACACATAATAGAAGGGTTGACAACTAAAGTCATCAGCAGGGAAGAGGCTTCAAGGAGAAACAATAGGGATTACGGCGAGCATGGTGGCAAGAATGATGAGGCCTAGATATAAGATTCAGAGATCAGCAAAGGGAGAGTAGGCAATGACCAGAGCTGGGCAAAGGAGGCGGTATCCAGAATCCAGACGAGTCCATACTTCTTTGTACCATGATTGTTGGATGAATCCAATGCTTTGTCAGCTCTTTTTTTTTTTTTTCCTGTTCTTTGTTGCAATCTTTTTAGTGCAGACTGACATAGTTAAATGGTTTTAGCACTGCCTAGAAAGATAGCTTCGTGAGTAAGCATCTTTGTCCCATTGGTTATTTGGCTTCTTGGATGGTTTAATAAATTTCTATTCTATTCTAGTCTGTCACTACATGCAATTCTTTGATTATTTCCTTAGACTCTGCTATTCAGATTTTCTCTGTTTTCGAACATGGGCATTGTACCTTCTTTGCTTGTAGCTTGGTCTACACTGCATACGGCTCAACAAAATTTAATTTTTTTATGTATGAGACACTGATCATCATCATGATTGCCAGGCCCACAGAACTGACATAAAACATCTTCTTGGGTTGGGCTTCAGTGCAGTCCTTACATAGTGTTCCCATTTACTGCACCAAAAGCATTGCACCATTGGCCTTCTTTTATCATGCTTTTTCACTGATTTCTGATGCAGTTTACACCCTCCATTACTGTTGTTTCTTTACTATTATTGTTTCTACCATTTTTTGTTTGACCCCTCTTCGATGAAAATATTATTTTATCTTTCTATTCTGCACATTGTATCTGTGTTGTCAGGTGTTGTGATCATCAACACTACGTATGTGATAAAAATACTTGTTTGGGCATTGTAATTGGTCCCTCACTCTTGTAGTCACGCGCCATTGATCTTTTGTTTCTTTTCTTTTTCCTGTTATCTTGTTCATTATTGCTTCTCTCTTTTAGTTGATGGTTTGCGACCATTTTTTTGTTTGCCCCCTCTTAGATGAAAATATTATTTTATCTTGTCTATTCTGAGCATTATATCTATATTGTCAGGTATTGTGATCATGAAGACTACATATGTGATAAAAATACTTGTTTGGGCATTGTAATTCTGGTCCCTCACACTTGTAGTTCATGCACCATTGATCTTTGATTTCTTTTCTTTTTCCTGTTATCTCATTTATTATTATTGCTTCTCTCTTTTATCTGATGCTTGATTTCTTCAACTGATAAAGGACACGTGTATGAGACTTTAGAGGAAGATGTAATGTTCCCATTTTTGGGTTACCTTGCTATACAGTTGGAGATGACTTTATGGGCTTGTGTCAGCTTGATCAGAGGGGCGATTTGATGTTACCAGCGAGCACATGGGGTTTAGAGGAGTTATATGATGCTTTTAGAGGTCCACTTGTCATCTTTCATCATCAGGATCACACCTGGGCACTTAGGTTTCGATTTTGGATGCATTTTGACCTTTCTAGTAATTTGGGGGTATTAATGAGCATTATTTAATGGATTGTTCTAAGGTTGTCATTTTAATAAATTATCTAAGAGGGGTACCTTGGTGTGATATCTTGTTGGAACCAGGATGAAGAGCTCTAAATGTTGAGATGATAAAAAGTTGACTTTCAGTGCCCAGTGTTGATTTTCCTTAACCCAACACACGCCAATTAATTTCAAATAAAACACATTTATTGTATTAAAGCACAAGTAGGTTACTCAACGAAAAATTCAGCGGAAGCCTAAAAATAGAAACCAATCGCACATTGCACAAGATATTCGGGTAGACACCCCTGGAAAAACCCTTGCAGGAAAACCATATCTTCTTTTATTAAGCTTGGGCTCCCTTCTTGGATTAATGGCCTTTTAGAGGATTATAATGCAGCGATAGCCTAGCCCACCTGGTTGCTATCTCCCTCGCTGTCCCTTTGCACCTATCCTCGGCCCTGCCCACTCACATTCGGATGAAATTTCTTCACCCACTCAATGAGATCTCCTCACTCTCTCAGTGTGTGCCTCTCACTCTCCTTAGATCTCCTTTTATAATTCCTTTAATGACTAAAACCCTAACCCTAGATCTCCAATAGTCAAGATTAGATCTTGCCCCTATGAGATCAACAATCGTGACTTAATCTCTCATTGGGATTACTTAAATCACTTAAGTCACTTTAAGTCATTAAATATGAAAGGCACTTTATAAACACTTTATAAAGTTACTATCTAGAGAGTGTCGCTCGGACACCTCCACATGCTAAGCACCGCCAATGCAGAAGTACCTATCTGAGCTACCTCAAAAACTAACACTCCCTCTTAGCGAGGAAGGTACTTCTGGAAGAACCTCCTCCTA
Organism: Picea engelmannii; assembly: GCA_009831015.1. NCBI lineage: Eukaryota > Viridiplantae > Streptophyta > Pinopsida > Pinales > Pinaceae > Picea > Picea engelmannii. The sequence goes on along the minus strand of ML779246.1, from coordinate 328,128 downwards.
GATCAATCTCTCACCCCATCAGATCTGATGCTGCTGTAGATGCTCCCTCTGAACTGGAAGACCCTCCTGCTACCTTTGCTGCACTATGATCTGGTAACCAGTTCTCCTCATCCATCAATGTCATGTCATACCAGCTGACAATATTGACAGTCTTGGATGGAGCCACTAGTTCACCAGACTCGGTCTCTGACACTGATCTACGATCCACTATCCCCTTGGACCCCACTACAGGATGTCCCAACACCCTGTACATCTTACCCTTCGTGATGCCAAGCCTCACTGCTGCATCCTGTGTATCTGCTCCCTCTGAATGTATGGGTTCCTGTCCATCCTCGAACGTAACTGCACATCCCATGTCCTCCAAGGCTGATACTGAGAGAAAATTTACCTTCAGTCCTGGGACGTACATCACTCTTGCGACCTTCAGAGAAACTCCCGACTCTAGCCGGAAGACCATGTTTCCAACTCCGTTCATTGCATGCCTGGTATGCATCCCACTCTTCACATAATAGTTTGAGTCTTTCTTTGAAACTCTAAGGAACATCGACCTCATTCTTGTCATATGGCGAGATGAGCCATTGTCCATAGCCCATCCCCAAACCTCAATCTTGATGCTGCCATCTTGACAACCTATTGAAAAACTCAAAGATTTGATCTGCCCGCTCCCTGGATCCCTGCTCGAGGTTGCTCGGGTTTTTTTTTGGGCAGCCCGGAGGCTGTCTGGGCGTTCTTCCTGCTGCCTGGGGCTGTCTCGACCCCTCTACGCCTTCCTAGTGCTGCTGGGTGGCTCCTCCGTCCTATTTGGTTGCCCTGCTGCCGACGATCTCAACTCCTGTCGGCGACTGTTTCTCATGGACCCCCGCTCTGGCTATCCACGTGGTTGCTTAACACACCAACCATCAAATCTCTTTGTGGTGACTCTTCCAACGCTCTAGCCCGTCTTCTTTGTTGCCAATCTCTTCGCCGTACAACGTCAATCTCACGCTGGTGACTCTTCTACTAAATCCTCGACGGCCCTACGCACCACCTCTAGTGCGATTCCTAGTCGTCACACATTCTGCTGGTGCAACTTCTTTTCTTTGCCCACGGGTCCTCTACCTGTTGGCGAACAAATCCCAGCCTCTGCGTGCTCCTCTAGTGGCTTATCTCACCTTGCAGATCTCCTATCCGCCCAACTCATCTGCCCAATCCTTTTCTGCTCAGTTGCACACAACCTTCATTCAATTGCTTTTTCTTGTTGGCAGCTGTCGCGTACTTGGCCTGACTGCTACCTTTGTCCGCTCTGCCCACGTCTGATCCACTCTTCTCAATTGTTGATTCGCTTCCACGCAGTTCCTTCTGCCGCCCCTGTGCCCAACTTTCACCAGCCGGCCTGCAGTTGCTGTCCAACTTCACGACTTACTTCAGCAACCCGACTTCTATGTGCGACTGTCACTTCCAGCTCTGCAGCCTACGTGGATCCTCCCAACCAACTAGCTCTTCGCAAACTCGTTCGTGCGACAACTCCTAACCTATCGTCAAACCACCACCATTGCTGTGCCCGTTGCAACCTCGACCGCTTTCTTAGCTTTACTCAGTCGGTCCGCATGTTGTACGACGACACTATAGGACGACGTCTGTGCGTTGTTGTATGGATTCGTACAACTCCTCTTTCTCCCCTTTTTTGATTGCACGTTTACCCTGTAGCCTGCACAAACTCACAAGCAAATAAAAATTTTCCCCTGCAAAATAATCTCGTGCAACCTGGCTTCCTTAGAGTCTCTGCCTTGATACCATGTGGATTTTCCTTAACCTAGCACACGACAGTTAATTCCGAATAAGACACATTTATTGAATTAAAGCACAATGAAAATTTTAGTGGAAGCATAAAAATAGAAACCAATCACACATTGCACAAGATATTTGGGTAAACACCCCTAGAAAAACCCTTGCGGGAAAACCAAATCTTCTTTTATTAAGCTTGGGCTCCCTTCCTGGGATAATGGCCCTTAATAGGATTACAATGCAGCGATAGCCTAGCAACTGGTTGCTATCTCCCTCGCTACCCCTTTGCACCTATCCTTGGCCCTGCCCACACACACTTGGATGAACACTCTTCACCCACTCAGTGAGATCTCCTCACTCTCTTAGTGTGTGCCTCTCACTCTTTTTAGATCTCTTTTTATAATTCCTTTAATGACTAAAATCCTAACCCTAGATCTCCAACGGTCAAGATTAGATCTTGCCCCTATGAGATCAACAATCGTGACTTAATCTCTCGTTGAGATGACTTAAATCACTTAAGTCACTCAACTTTATAAAAAGTTACTTTAAGTCATTAAATATAAAAGACAATTTATAAAAGCACTTTATAAAGTTACTATCTAGAGAGTGTCTCTCAGACACCTATGCATGCTAGGCACCGCCAATGCAGAAATACCCGTCCGAGCTATTTCAAAAACTAACACCCAAAAATGCTTTAAAGTCAAATAAATCACTTTTTGGGAATAAAAAAGTTTAATAAATTAATAAAGTGATTTTGGAGGAAATACTAAGAATCAATTAAAAAGTCACTTGAAGGGAAAAGAGGAAAATGGTATAAAAGTACAATGAGAGTTCATTCTTTCATTATGTTGATGATTACAGCTGCGTGAGACATCCTCCAGGACACAGACCTAAGAGATAGCCCTTGAGTTGGGTGTGTGGTTCTTGTTTGAGACAGAATTGGAACGTTGTGCTGGCCTCCTCCTTGCCGAGAGTTGAGATGAACTCCAGATGATTCTCCTGTATAACGCAGTGAGAAAGACAATCTACTGAGTTGGATGTGGCTGTGGCTGAACACATGTAAACGTGTGGAAAAGCCCATGAGCTGGGTGCATCGTTTTGAGACAGAGATGAAACGATGTATTAGCCTCCTCTGAGCAGAGTTGAGATGATGAACTCCAGATGACTCTCCTGTGTAACGCAGTGAGAAAGAAGATCTACTGAGTTGGATGTGCATGTGGATGAGCACAGGTGAACATGATCCTAGTGGCTGAGCACTAGTGAGTGTGGTTCTTCTGTGAGACACACTGAGATAGAGATGTGGACATCCCTGTGGCTGAGCACATATGGATGTGCCCCTAGTGGCTGAGCACTAATGGGTGTATAAGATCCCTTGCTATATTGTTCAAGAGTCAGACTTACTCGTAACCTTATTTGTAATGTAAAGGGTACAAGTCCGCCCCACGTCAATGTAAAAGATACTTAATATGGTAATTATTAATTATATTATAAGTTATTGAGGTCGGCCCTGTTGTGCCAATAGACACTTCTGTTGATAGGTTTAGTCTAATATAAATAAAGGTAAATTCCCCATTGAGGAATCATATCACAAGTGTGAGTTTGGAAATTTCAGCAAACACTCGTTCTTGGGAAAAGTGCACACCTCTCTTGGGTGCTAGGTTTCTAGGGTTTGTGAGCACCCTTTTGTGTGCTAGGTGTTTATGGTGGTGGAGGTCTTTTTCTTGAAGAATATAGAAAAGGATTGGATGGGTTTTCTTCCCTTGTTGAGAAAGGTTTCCTAGGATACTTCTTGTGTACTTGTGCATGGTGTTTCTTCTTGTGATCTTGGTTGCTGCAACAAATTGTTTATGGTTTAAGTAAAATGCTAAAATGGAATGAACTTCATGCTTAATCCTAGCTTATTGAAAACTCAACATATTTTGATATTGATTTAGAGAGCTCTTGGAGCTTTTTGGGGTTTGGAGTGAAACCCTTGTTTGGATTGGTTTCGATGGTGAAAGATTCCACCTGAGCTGATCAGGTTTCGGTGGTGAAAGATTCCACCCTAGCCATTGGTGGGGAAAATCATTCAGATTTTCCACTTGGTTTCCATTGTTGAGGGGTTTGTTTCATCTTCTGCAGCAGTTGGGGTTTCATAGAAACCATATGTCTTATAGAGGAGGCCGATTTCTATTCCTTGAGGTCATATTACCTTAGTGGAGGCCGAGTTTATTTGTAGAGGCCGAATTTGCTTGAGCAGGCCGATTCTCTCTTGGCAAGAACTGAGTTTCCCTTGTATGGGGGGTGCTATTGTCTTAAGCAAGCCGTATTTCTCTTGGGAGGCCGTATCTTCTTCTGGTGGGAAGCCGAATCTACTTTATGCAGGCAGTATCTTTTGTGAGGAAGGTAATTCCATCTTGCAGGGACCGTATCTCTTCTCAGAGGGTCGTCTTTTCTTGAAGAGTCCGAGTTACTAGCTGTAGTGGCCGAGTTATTTGTGGGAGAGGCTGATTTTCTTATGGACAGCAGATTGTGAGGGCTTGGGATGTTATTTTGGAAAGCTGTTCAAGGTTTCCAGCAGCCACAAAACATATTTCTCACCTCTATTTCCAGCCATTCTCACTATCCATTGAAAGTGCACTTCAAGACCAATTTTGTGAGTTATTTGCTGTGTAATAGTTCAGATTTAGAATAATAATAAACAGGGGCAGATCTGATATGTTCCTTCCTGTTATTATTGTTGTTTGAGTTATTGTTCATTTATACTCCTGCTAATATTTGTATATTGCATACAACTAAGTTCTATTTGGCTTACAAAATCTATTGCATACATCACAAACAAAACAAGAAACCATATCACTATCATAACAACAACAATAAGAGGCACTATACCGTGGATTGGAACCTACATCCTAAGTGTTTGACAAAAGCAGTGAATCATAAAATCACCTTAAGACTATAACAAGCAGTAAGAGGGGGAATTTGCAATGGGTATTGGGCATGATAATGAACTGTTTGACGAAAGTCACCAGCCAAGTAAGGGCATACAAGCATATAAACAAATGAGAAAACATATCAGCAGTCAATAAAGAGGCATTATAGGGTTGTTAGTAATCTGTTTGACGGAAATCCTAGACCAAATTATCGTTAGAACATTACGGCAGTAAGTGAAAATTTATAACAGCCATAAGGAGGGACATTACAGTGGTATCAGAGCCAGTGTTGTGAACTGTTTGACAAAGTTGTGAACCAAGAAAACACATAAAATATATCAGCTGTAAGGCAAGGGTTATTACAAAAGAGAACTGATCATGATCCCAATCATTTGATGTTGAAGAAAATGCAGATTGTGGTTTCAATTGTGACCATTGAAGAGACATCTTGAGAAGGATAGACATCTGAGACGAACAAAAGTTCGCTCACACAAGAAATATCAAAAATAGTTGGAATATAACACAATAATCCATATAGGACTGTAAATATAAAAGAATGTATAAAATATAAATTGATGATGATGAGATGATTACAATTGAGAATGAGGCTATTTATATACCCACGCAGGGGTGCCCTTTAAGTGAGAGATGCGTCCTTTGATTAGGATGTCATGCCTCTTCATTATGTATTAATTAGTATTCTTATTCTTATTATTTATATGTATGTATAATGTTATTTATGTTCATAACATTGCCTTACCCTTAAAATGCTTTGTCCTCAAAGCATACACTTATCTCTTGCTCTGGCTTGTAATATTGTCTCTTGATTCTTCATTCTTGAGTTAGTGATCATCGAGGACTTGAGACGATAGGATCTTCTAATCACTGAGCAAAACTGTTGAATTGTAAAAGAGTTTGCCCACTCTAATTCCATCTTCTGCGAAATTGGGTTTTTATAGGGTTCTTGGAGAAAATTTTATGTATTTCGACTCCCATGATAGCTTCTGCTTTGAACACCACTTGTAGTGGAAGTAATATTCTTCAACATATCGATCATTTGTTTCTGTTGATACATTGATTGGTTGAAGTATCGACTTTTGTGATTAGGATGTTGATAAGGCATCCTTGCAACTTGATCTTTACTTCGTATACTTGTAGCTTTTTCTTGATTAACTTTTGGAATTGAGTCTTCTTCATAGCCCTGGATTGTTTCTATTTCGACATGTGAAGACCTCTTTACATCCGCTGGATTTGCATCCTTCGAGTTGTAAGGTTGACTGGGTCTGTATTAATTCCTTTATCCACAATTGAGATTTTTACAGAAGACTTCTCTAGTTCCATAGATTCAGTCCCTGTCTCTTTATCAACCAATGATTCCTTATTGATAAGTTGATCTAACTTGTTCTGTAGTGACTTCTTACCACTCTTTAATTTCGTAATGTGTGTGAGTAAACTTTGATTATGATCCTTGTGAGTTTTCTTCTTTATCTGATTTGTCGACCTTCTTCTTGTCTTCCTACTCAAATTCTTCCTCTTTCAACATTCTTATTTGTTCTAATAATTTTTTATTAAGGTTCTTTAAATGCAAGGCTTCTTCATCTTTTTCCGATAATTTCTTTCCGAGGTCCTAATTTTCTTGTTCTAACTTTTAAAAATACCGCTTCTTCTCCTTGGACTTCATGATTTTTGCAAATAGTTAGTCTCTGATTATTCTTAGGAGAAAAATCTTTTCGTCTTTTTCAATGATGATCTTGTCACATTCTTTCTGTCGATACTGCAACTTTTATACTGACTTATGGTTATTTGAAGGATCACTTTTGATACGTCTTTTAGATCCTCTGATGATGGATCTTTTGAAACTGACTTTATTATAATGTCCTGGAATGTGATTTTCTTCTTATAAGAAAATGTCAAAAACTTTTTTTCCACATTTAAGATGAAAGTACCTAGCGTTTCTAGCGAGGTTAAACCAAGAATTATACCAACATTAGGTTTAGTCATTTTTGTAACATCGAATTCGGATATGTATTTATAACTGTCAATTGTTACTAGTAAATTCTGAATTTGTGTCTTTCCAAAGTTCTTTTCGATTATATTTGACTTTAAAATTGGTAATTGGTTCGCAATATCAATATTGATGTAATTTTCCTTCTTGTACGGACAAATCATGACATTGATATTTTTTCCTTGAACAATTCCTTTGATTTTTAGTATTTCCAAAATAGATGTTGAAAATCATAGATGCGTAAACCTTCTTTTATGTTAAGATCCATTTTTTTTGTCCCTTCTTTCCTTTCTTTATATATATATATATATATATATATCTATGTTGCATTGGTTTTCGGGACGGGGGAACGGCAGGGACGGGGGGACGCGTCCCCGGGACGGCTAGAGCGCACCCCCAAATTTTTCAGGGGACGACAGGTTGGGGACGGCAATAATATATATATATATATATATATATATATATATATTAAAATTCACCATAAAAATTTGTAGTTGCTTCAAGCTTGTAAGCATATCAAGCTATACTATACAGTATTATGCACAGCCCTTACACTTGCCAATTCTAAAAAAGCTCGACCAATTTAAAAAAGGGTCGAGTGACATTTCATTATTGGATGCTAGACAAGAGCAGAATGCAGTTTAGCTTTAKGAAACTTAAATGAGAAATGTCTCTATARCAGTTTTTCTTACTCGTATTTCTTGTTAATGACGATTATGTTAAAACATAAAAGGCATTTCCTTCTCAATAGGTTTTGCAGATTTTTATGGTTGTGTTGAAAACCACTATAAAACACTTTGGTTTTGTAAAGAGATTAGATTCATATTTCAGATTAAGAATGTGATTGAATAGGAATTTATTCAAACATTTAGTGCTCAATCGAAATCACTACTATCTGATTGTTTTCACAATGCTTGAGGTTGGGATGGTGGAAGCACTATAATTGAATGACTCTGGAAAACCCATGTACAATATGTAAAAACTAAGATGACCAGAAAAATGAGAAGAACAAGAACAGTAACCATAAGGATCAGCCCTTTGAAATGTTGTATTTCTTGTTTTTTTGACATGGAAACTTTGTTTGTTGTAACCTTGTTGTTGAAAATAAAATATTTAAATCACCAGAAACCCAAATCAAAACCCATGTTTTGAGCTACAACTTTTACAACAGA
>ML779246.1:280112-304041 GCA_009831015.1 Picea engelmannii | reverse complement strand
AAGTTTTGGCTGGGAAGGGTTTGGGTCTTTTGTTTTATTCCAGTGACCCTTGAGCTTGGTGGCTTGAAAGTTCCTTCAACCTTTGGCATAAAAGATCTTTTGTTGATCCATGAACTGAACCTTTGTCTGAGCATAACTACAAGAATCTACACCTATTGTGGTTTTGTGCTATCTTCAGAGGTAAGGCAGGTACCAGGTATGCTTCCTACTTGTCTCTCCTAGTTTCAGATCTGAGTTTACTATAGAATTGTTTTATTGAATAAGCATTGTATAGATCTATAATATATGCTCCTTGTTTACTGTTTGAGCATAGTTTCAGAACTAAGTTATATAGATCTGCTGTTACATTTAGAGAGCTTTTCATTACTGTTTAAGATCTGAGTTTATTGCATATGATCTGAGTTTTCTTCTTCTACTGTTACTGTCTGTTATAGATCTATCTTTTTATACACTGTTATCTCTGTTTATGCTCCAGATCTAAGTTGTTTTAGCATTGAAATTAAAAGTGACTACTGTATAGTATTTTACCCTAAAATCTAACACGTTCAACAGGATTGGGAGGTTGTTAGGTTCTTTTAATAGTCGATATTCTGCATAGTATGGAATAGAGCAAAGATCCCTTCAAACATTGTGGAGAAAGAATGTGGAATGATAGATTATGAACTACTTTATTCAGTAGATCGGAGAGGCTACAGCCAGAAATATGAACAATAAAACCATTCCAAGCTTGATCATTGAGGCAGCACATTAAAATTACATCAGATTTGAATCAAGTTTAAGTTGTGTGCGCCCTAGGGTTTAATTTTGTGGGTACAATATGCAATAAGAAAGACACTCAAACCCTCAATTGCTGCTGGCTGAAGATGGCAAACTTGATGGATCGGCCAGCAGAAAAATCATAGAAGGATATGCAATGAAGCTCAAAGAAAACGGAAAAAAAGGTGAATGAAAAAAATAAATTTTTGATTGAAGAATAGATGAAATGTTTGCCTACCATTGGGCCATGGAGTCTTCCCTATCTTTGATGATGTTTCCTGGTTAATGTGTTGAAGTTTTCTCTCGCCTAGGGTTGGGAGAAGAGCATCAAAATTGAAAAAGAAAGGTCTAGCAGATCCGAAGGCGGTTAAATATAATAAAGTAAAATAACCAAAGCCAAGCAAGGATTTCGTTAGTAAACCATGAAGTAATAGAACAAAATCCTTGAAAATATTCCTTCTAAATACATTCATATGCATGCCTAAAGAATACTTGGAAAAGCAAAAACATAGAACAACTCCTACATTTTTGGCTTCTCTTTCCTTGCAACAACCTTTTCCACTTCAAATGCTACAGCTCTATCGATTTCCTTTAAAGGATATGAAACACTACTTGAATAGAAAAGAAACACTTGAGACAAATAATCCTTTTATAGGTGAAGCTCCTCCTCAAATACAATCCAAAACCATGTGCTAGCTCAAAACCATGAGCTCCAAAACCATTAGCCCGATAAAACCATGGGCACATACAAATAATAATTAAATGCATCCCATAGTATGCTCATAAAGTGAAACGACCCTCCTAGAAGAGGTCAAAGTACAATGAAAGGCCACACGTGTGGACAAATGTAGAAGCCAAGAGAGGTGTGCCCCTCAAAAAGGTGAAGTGGACGTCCAAGGGAGTGGTCCATAGTCAAGTCAAATGGTTCAATGGCTCCAACGTCCACCTAACAAGCCTCTTCAAACCAAGGAGTTGTCCACATGAAGAATAACATCCTTAGGAGCACTCACACATGTGAGACTCCAAGCAAAGAAGTGATGTCAAGAGGCACGTGTGGGCTTAATAAGGCAAGTGCTCCTCAAGAAATGGTCCAAATAAAATGCCACATCACCTTAGGGTCCAAATCACCATGTGCAACCACCCTTGTAATGTGTAATTGCCCTCTCAAATGCATTAAATACCCCCCACGTGTGGTCCAAGGGGAATAAATAACCCATGAGCATGCATGCAATGTCCATTGAGCAAGGAAAATGCATATAAATGGTCCATGTGGCATGTGTGATGACATGGTGTCCCTGTCATGGCTCGATGCATTGTCATGGTACCCAATGTAGTGACATGTATCTTGATGCAGTACTCGGATCCCAAGGCAAATGTCATGGATCCCAATGTCTGTAAATATGGCCATATATGAGTACATAGGTCCTAATGTACAATACCCACTTGAAGTGATGGGTCTAGCCTCTTAGCAAGCCATTAATTGACAACACTTGGTGATATCTCTTAGCACAACATAACAAATGGGGTTAGTTTTAATATTTGCCCAAGTTTTACCAAGGGGACAATTATTAACCCTTATACATGTATCAAGTCCTAGGACAACCCATATTTCCTAAGTACGTAGGTTAAAGATAGGAAATAATGAGTAATAATGCTGAAAGGGAGGGGGGAATGAGTTGATGTGATGAACCTCAAAGTCTTAGACATGCACAAGTCTTATTATCATTTATTTATTCATCTAACTTCATTTGGCTAGGATTTTTGCTTATAATAGCCGTCTAGAGGGAGAGTAGCATTGAGTTACCATCCTTGACATTGTTTATTAGTACCCGTTTAAGCCTTTTTTTTTAAATGTTCAGTTTATTGAACACGTACATTTAACTTTAGCTCTTCACCTCTTAGCCTTAGTGGCTTTATTGATTCAGGCTTTAATTTTGACCTTTGAGAAATCATACATGACCATGATGTAATTTTTTATGAGGATGGAATGAATAATACTGGGAGGTGGAAATGGTTAGCAAGGTTGGGATATGGACAATGCTATCTAGCCTAGACACCCAGTGGTACAAGTTAACCCAAGAAATGTCACACTTCTAACAGAAAACATGTTCCCCAAGGCTAAGTCACAGGGTTTGCCGAACCTCAAGCTTGAGGTTTGAAATTCGGCGAACCGCATCAAAAAAATTAAGTTCGTTCAGGTTCGACAAACCTCAAATTCGAACCCCAAGGCAAACCCTAAGGGGAATTTGAACCTCAAGGCGAATTTGAACCTCAAGGCAAATCTCAAGGAGAATTCGAACCTCATGGCGAGTTTAATCACGAATTTCAACAGTGGTTCGAATTAGGTTCAATGCTTGATTAAAATTTAAGACGAGGGTAACTTCGAGTAAGGTTTCGTTTTAGTTTTTCTGGCTAAAACTAAAATTACTTTATGAGACACCACGTTTACTCCATTTATTTTTCCTCGTATTCCCCCAGCATCGTGACTCGCCTCTATAGTGGAACTGGATTGTGGTTTAACCTTTAAACCCCGGCTGCAACTGTTAAACCTTTGCTCTGTTCAGCAGTGGACGAAGAACACGCCGGTGGCTACACTGCTGCAATTGTTAAGAATGATTACTAGAACAAGCCGACGAGTGGACCAACAACAAGTGAGGCTGTGAGCGACGAGTGAACACGCGGGTGGCCTGTGAAACAATGTTATGTTTTTGTTTTAGAGATTATAACTTATAAGTATTTGGCATATTGATATCTAGATCCTTTTAAATTTTGAAGTTGAAGAATATGTTCTACAATCTACTTCTTTTTCCAATTTGCTGATGAAGACTATAGTTTAACTATCAAGGTTCGGTTCATAGATCCACCTTATAGTCTGACAAGGTTCAGTTCATAGATCCACCTTATAGGTTGGATCTCTTGCTAATAAATGAGGAAACTTTCTTGCCACCAAAGGAATAGGGCCACAGGGAGAAAAACAAAAATCCCAACAGTAGTTTCAAATGCCCAAACCCTCACTCAGAAATTCAGTCAATGAAACCTTTACACAAGGTAACTTTAGAAGAGGCCACAAGGCACAATAAAAGGTAACACCTCACAGCAGAAGAGGAGAAGGCTAAAGCCACGGTCACATAACGACAACAAATAATAGGGTTGTATCACAATCACTTCACATAACAAGAGGAAAGGGGACTGCACCTGTCCAACACACAACAACATAGGAGAAAGGGGGTTGTTCCAGCCACAAGACAACAATGAAAAGGGAGCCACACACCAGCAGAGAGAGGCCGCAACTTTCAACAGTAGAGGCCGCACCTCATACACCTCCCACGACAGCAGATAGAGGAGGGCCACAACTTATACACCCCACACAGCAGATTGGAAGAGGGCCGCACCACATGTAACCCTCACACATCATAATGGAATAGGGCCGCACCACATGTAACCCTTACAAGGAGTCACAGTGACACCACACAAGCTCTGCAACATCAAACAAAGGAGGCCGCACCAAGTAGACAATACACCAACAGAAGAGGGCCACGACAAGGAGAGGATCCGCTCACTCCAAAAATAAAAGATGATAATGTGTATTGAGAAGGAGGAGAGGGTTCTTATTTATAGTTTAGGTTAGGGTAAAGTTAGATTAAGATCATAATTAAAATATCATGTTTAAATTAAGTAATTTAAACATGGTATAATAAATATTTTAATTTAAACTTACTTTACCCTTAAAACAAAAATAACATAAAAACCCCAAACCAACACAAGTAAAGGTAAAGGAGGGTTAGTAAGGTGGAAATACTCATTCCTTCATTTTTCATGGTGAACTTATTACTTAATCATCATTGCATATGGGACTTATCCCTCATGTGGTTATGTCCTTCAAGGAAGGTCATGCACCAACAAAATACTTGATCGAGGATCAAGTAGCCCTAGAACTTTTCCTGGGGTCTTATCCACCAAGGTCAAAGACCAAGGATCAACCCATGCCATATGCATGGGTACCTTGGACTATGTCCAGGGGCCCTAGGCTTATATAGGGGCTTTAACTGCTTGGTCCTAGACCAAGAACCCCAGTCGTATACTGGGGGCCCTAACAAGGGTCTTTTGCCATGGCACTGATTGTTTGGTCCCAGACCAAGTACCCCAGGAGTGCACTAGGGGCCCTAGATCTCGTCTAGGGTCTTAGCCATCCTCCAGGAGAATGGCTCTTGCTGCTGTTTATAAATTTAACAGAGGGTTCTAGGAGGCTTTGGCTTCCATTTATTTGTGGTGTTCATGCTTGCTTGGAGGAGGGCACACTATAGGAGTAGGGTGCACACCTAGCAGGGAGGTCTTCTACTTGTCAGATTGCTGATTGGAGTGTCTTGTTAGAGAGGTAGCACACAAGTGCAGATTTGTGCAAGGGTTTCTTCTACAAGGCTTTGAGCAGCAAGGGCACAAGGCTAGAGTGGGATTGAGCAACAAAGGAGAAGGGTGCACCATGCTTGGGTGCATTCACCTTCTTGGACTTGTATAACTGCTCGAGAGGAGCTGCCTTTGTATCAGGTTCATTTGTTTCATGTACTTGTTGTATATTATGCTTTAGACACCACTTATATATACTTCCATTCCAAACTAGTTTTCTCTGGGCCGGTTTTATCCAGGGTCATGTTGACCAAAAATATTTGTGTTCATTTCATGCATGCTTAGAGTGTAGATCAACTTACTTGTGTTGTTAAGATCTAGAGGAAGTGTTACTTGTTTTGAGATTTATTGCATGTGCTAACCACCGGTTCGAAAAAACTTGCAAGGGCACCTCAAAGAACACTTAACCTACAACAACTATGGGCAGAAAGTTACTAAACTGTTTTCTGTCCTAAAACAACAAAGGACAGTTTTGAAGATTGAAACTTAGAGCCAATCTCAAGGTCAAAGACAGACCTTAGTTGGCAGCCTCATAGGACCTCAGTTTTCTTCAAAATGAAGCAAACTGAGCCATACAATACCATACCACAATGCATCTGTCATTTGAGGAGCGGGGATGAAAGTGAGCTACACCACAACTGAGCTAGCATGATCATGTATCTGGTAGAGATCAAGAGAAAATCTGTCTGGATCTGGGAAAGACAAGCATGACACCTCATGCACGCAACAACATGACACCCTTGCGAGGGTATCCAAAAGTTGTCACCCTTGAGGGATTAACAGATACAAAGCCTAAAAACTGCCCAATACAAGCCCCTACATATCCAAACTTAGAGTCTGCTCTTAGAATGGCCAAGACAGGTGAATATACAACCCCAGACAGGCCTATGGAAACAACAAAAATACTATGCAACCAACCTCATGGGGTAGCAAAATACAATAACACAAAATCTAAAGGAAGGGAAAAGGAGGTGTAACAGTGGAGATGCTCTCAGTTTCTTCTGAAATATTGATCAAACTTGCTTCCAGGTGCACTCCCTCTTTTGATAGTGAGTATGCCTTGGAATTGTGTTGTCTATGGATATGAGAGAAGGAGACCAACTGAAACCTGGACTTCAAATCTATAATCTGATTAAAGACAACTTGTAGCCCCACATCCTGCATAAGAGATAGAATGTTGGTAGTCTCCAGGTATATGGTGACTCTTCTACAATGTGTAGAAGGGTTGCCAGGGCGGTTTGCTCGGCCCAGTTATTTGTTCCATTTCCTAGGCCCAAAGAAAAAGCAATAATATGAGAAGATTTTAGGAACAAACAGACCTCGCTTTGCATCTTCCAGTGTTAGCCTGTGAGGCACTGTCAAAGAATCCCCATGGGAACGATTCATCAATCACTATTGAACCAATTTGCTTCTATGGCTTCTCCTTAACTGTATCCCTATAACAAAATTTGACTCTATAGAATACTTGGTCTGGTGAAAGTGAAACATTTTGGAATATTATCTCGTTCCTGGAACACCATATTGCCTAACTGACAACAATGGGGAAAGATTTGACGTCACTTAACAATTTGTCTTCAAACCAGTTGTTATATGCTTTTGATAGAGATGTTCCTTCCCACTTTCCAGTTCCATGTAACAGAGTTTTCAAAGCTTCCCACAGCTCTTTCAAGAAGTGACAATTCACTAGCAGGTGTACCACATTTTCCTCATGTTCACATCGCAACATACATATGCGTGGACCCTTTTTGCCCTCTTTGGCAGAAAATCTCAGGTGGGAATTTTATTTGATAGTGCTAACCAGAAAAACAGTTTTGCTCTCTTTGCCCCCTTTGTAAATGTGTTGAACCTGCACAAAATAGATCTAGCTAAACAATAATACACACATTTGCAGAGAGAATTGGAGAAAGAAGGAGAGAAAGAATGGAAGAATTCTCATTAACCGTTTCCACACTCAAAGAGTGAATAATTTACAATAGATATAGGATACATGAGTAACTAATGAGCCATAGTGGTGGTCTAGAGTGATCTGGACACAAACCAACAGTTACGGGAGTGAACTGTCACCTAGTCTAGTCTCTCAGGCAGTTACGAGAGTGAACTGCCACCTAGTCTGAGTTAACTAGTTAACTAGTCTTCAGTTAATTGACTGAACATAGAGTAGTAAGGAGTTAACTTAGGAAATTAAGGGTAATGCGCTAGTTTGGTGATGATCCCAAGGCAAGTGCGCATTAGCATGGTGACAAAACCAATGCAGCATCTAAACTCAACTCAACTAGTCAAACTAAAGTGTCAACTGAAAGAGAATATTCTCCAAGTGGAATATTCTCCCCTAAATATATGAGACTGGATAATGACTAATTATGACTAATAAACAAGGAAAACCTTAGGAAAAATAAATCCTAGGTGTGTGTGAAGTAACTCCAACAACCCCCCTGAACATCACTATGGTGAAAATGAAGAATGGGTCCCGGCTACGAGGCCATGTTAGGTACCCAAATACAAAAGATACACTGAACTAAACGAGGAAAGAGGGAAAACCTCATGGGAACAAAACCCCCCCTCAAATTACAACGCATAAAATAAAAAATGATAAGGAACAAAAGGCAGTTGCTAAGCAACCATGTCCTTCACTCCAAGAAGACCTCACAACTGTGCAAGTTTGTGCTCTTTGAAGATTTTGTTGAAGATGTAGATGTCTGCACGGATTTGATGAAGTATATGCATCATTGATATTTCCACATATATCCACTTTATCTTCTTGTAATGAAAAATATCCAAATAAATTTTGGATGAAATTTTGAAAACCGTACGGCCGTTTCCGGAAAAACACTGAAATTTTGTTGATTTTGAAACGATCATAACTTCAGTTCCCGGACTCTGTTTTGGACGATTTTTTTTTGAAATTGGATATTTTCTTGAGAGGAATTCAAATATCCAATTTGTTTATGAAAATAGTGCCCAGAAAATATCATAATTGAGTCTGATGTGCGCGGCTCCCTTTTTGTCTCTTGAGATGCATGCATTGTGCATGGAAAAGTGTCTGCATGTGACTCCTGAGATGCATGCCATATATATTCCACATGAGTTTCCGAAAACAAATCTGAAATGGAGTAGACATCATCTTCAATTAATGGAACACAATGTTTTGTAGATACTTGTGTAGAAGGCTCTTCAAACTGAGATGATTTATCTTCCAACTTTTCTACATTCTCTATCTTGTCAACATTTTGCATGCATTCTTCCTTATTCCCAAATAAAACCTTCAATCTGCTCCATAAATCATTTGGAGTGAATTCTTGTGAGTCATCTTATACTTGATGGAGAATTTCAGGAGAAATAAAATAGAGGATACATCCTATGGCCATATCTTGTCTATTGAGAAAATCGTTTTTCACATCGACAAAATCAGGCTCTACTTCCATTTCCATGGTTATTTGGTACAAGCCTCTGCATTTGAGCATAAGCAGAATTTTTGGCTTCCATTCCAAATAGTTATGAGGCGTGAGAAGTATTTTTGGCGAATAATCCATCTTTTTATTGTCTTCAATCTTTTGTACTTGCAATTTTTTTTTGGTGTAGCTTTTGCTTAGCAGTCCGTCGGCTCTGATACCATGTAAATGTGTTGAACCTGCACATAATAGATCTAGCTAAACAATAATACACACATTTGCAGAGAGAATTGGAGAAAGAAGGAGAGAAAGAATGGAAGAATTCTCATTAATCGTTTCCACACTCAAAGAGTGAATAATTTATAATAGATATAGGATACATGAGTAACTAATGAGCCATAGTGGTGGCCTAGAGTGATCTGGACACAAACCAACAGTTACGGGAGTGAACTGTCACCTAGTCTAGTCTCTCAGGCAGTTACGAGAGTGAACTACCACCTAGTCTGAGTTAACTAGTTAACTAGTCTTCAGTTAACTGACTGAACAAAGAGTAGTAAGGAGTTAACTCAGGAAATCAAGGGTAATGCGCCAGTCAGGTGATGAGCCCAAGGCAAGTGCGCATTAGCATGGTGATGATCTCAATGTTGCATGGTGACAAAACCAATGCAGCCTCTAAACTCAATTCAACTAGTCAAACTGAAGTGTCAACTGAAAGAGAATATTCTCCAAGTGGAATATTCTCCCCTAAATATAGGAGACTGGATAATGACTAATTATGACTAATAAACAAGGAAAAACCTTAGGAAAAATAAATCCTAGGTGTGTGTGAAGTAACTCCAACACCCTTGAGTTTCTAGATGACATGCCATGACCATTCCGTCTCTAATCTGACATCCTCAACGAACAAGGAAGCATGCCCTCAACGAGCCGAGTAATTACCTGTTGATGGGTTTTTTGACCAGATGAGTTCATCCTCTCCTTGCTTTAGCTTTATGGCTCTGATGATTAGCGCCTGCATGTAATCAGTTCATTCCTGTGCCCATACTTGTAAACCCATCTTCCCTGCAGTCTTCCATTATTATCTCCATGGATCATCCTGTACTTCAGTTGATGCATCACTTAAGACATGGATGTTCAGACTATGGAGATAAAGTGAAAATTCCCTTGAATCTCACCCACGGTTCTGCCTCCACCTGAACCTTCTTCCTGTCCACTATTTTCCATGCCAACCATGAACCTATCAATGGAACTGGCAAAAGCTTCCACCAGGGATTTTCAGACAATTGAACCATTATGATGCAAATTTGTCTCCTTTCTTATCCATTCCTTGAAAGATAGGGGCTCAATATACTTCAGCCTCATAATGTTATAACTTATGCCACAGACCCGCTCCTTTGAACAGCCTCCATAAGCTCTTAGCAGCTAGAGCTTGACCAAAGAGCTGTATGTTCTTTAACCCCCAACTCCCAAGTTTCTTGGGTTTAGGGAGTCTTTGCTAATTCACCCAAGCCATGGCATCTGTCTCTTTCCTTCCTCTCCACTGAAAATTAAAAACTTTCTTTCTTATCTTTTGTTGGATGCCTATTGGTATATGAGCTATACAGTGCCAATATACCAGGATTGCCTCTAAGATCGACTTGATTAAAGTCAATCTTGACCCTCGGGGTAGCCATTTATCACACCAAATTTCAGTCCTCTTTTCTATCTTTGTATACAACCAGACCCAATCCTTGTAATTATATTCATTGGCCTTCAAATAAAAGCCTAGATATTGGATTCCTTTTTAAAATGGACCTCCGAGAACTGAAGAAGACTTTTTAAGTGCCTACCTTGTCCTTCCGGGATTCTATGAAGGATAAGTGAAGACTTATGTGCATTTATCTGCATCCCTGTAGCCTTCATATACAGCCCTAAGATCTCTTGAAGATTTAGCGCATCTCCAATGGAGCCATCCCAAAAAGAGGACATCATTTACAAATAATAAATGGGTTGATATAGGTCTTCTCCTCATTCTGATTCCTCTCAGACCTCCTCTGTCCCTTGCATATATCAGATACCTTCTTAAGTCTTAAACCTTCGGCTACAAGTAGAAATAAAAGTGGTGACAAGGGGCATCCCTGTCTGAGCCCTCTAGTTGGCTTGAAGAAGGGTGGTGCCGATCCATTTATTAAAACAGGGAAAGTAGTGGAGTCTAACAGCCCTCTATTCAATTGGCAATTAACCAATGGCAGACTGAAACCCACATGTATTAACAGAATCCTAATATATAGCCAGGAGACTGTGTCATATGCTTTGAACAAGTCTAGTTTTATAATGAAAGTTGGCATCTTTTTGTCTTAATCGAGTGAAAAGCTCCTTGTGCCACCCTGACTGCATCATGAATCTGTCTACCATTCAGAAAACAAACTGCTAGGAAGAAATAGGTTTTGAGAGGATTGGCTTGATCCTCTTTGCTATCTCTTTAGCTATAATTTTGTAAATTGAATTACAAAGTGATATTGGCTGAAAAAATTTAAAAGAGTCTGGGTTTGCTTTTTTTGGAATCAAGGACAGAAATGTGGAATTGAAAGCCCCAAGAACTTTCCCAGAAAACTTGATTCCTCAACCACAGCTAGCAGATCCTTCTCAATACAATCATAAGATCCCTGATAAAATTCGATGGGCCAGCCATCAGGGCTGGACTCTTTTCTTTTTGGAATGAATAAAGATTTTCCTACAGCTCTTCCTTGGTCACAGGATCTCCCAAATGGTCAGATTAGTTATCCTCCACAAAACTTGGAAAGAAAGAAGCTACCTTAACAATCTCAGCAATATTTCATACTTCTGGCTCCTTAAATTGTGCTTGAAAATGGCCTGTACCTATTTCTGCTAAAACTTTAAAACTATTTACTTTTACACCTTCCACATTTTGGATGTCCCAGATTGTGTTCATACTTATCCTCATGTTTGCATAATTGTGGAAAAAGTGAGTATTTTCATTTTCCTTTTCAATCCAGAGTGCTCGGATTTTGAGTTTCTATTGAGCACCTTCCCATTGTAATAGGGCCCGCCGTGTATCCTTCAGCCTCTTCAACTTTAACTGCTCATCCTCATTGAAAATGCCACTTGAATTCTACTCATAAATCTTTGCTATCTGGCCTTCCAGTGCCTGCAGGTCCATATGAAGACTGCTTTGATGTTCCTGCCTCCATTCAATGGTCACTCTTTTGATCTTTTCTAAGGAATTTTGAAACTAAAACGTAGCTGATAATTCATTTCCTAAGTTTACATGCTCTCACTCCCTTATTACCATTTCCTTATAACAATCACCCTGCAACCAGTCATGATTAAACTTAAATGGCCCTAGAGGTTTTAGGTCGTCACTCTCCAATTGGAGTAAAATAGGAGAGTGATCTGAAATACAAACTCATAGTGACCATACCTCGTTCGGAAAGCAGTTTTATGGATGTCTTCACCCTTGATTCGGACTTGATGGTATCCCGACCTCAAATCAATCTTTGAGAAAATGGACGCACCCTCCAATTGATCGAACATGTCATTGATCCTGGGCAAGGGGTACTTGTTCTTTATGCTTACCTTATTGAGTTGCCTAAATCTATACACAGTCTAAGGGTACCGTCCTTCTTTTTCATGAACAGGACTGGTGCTCCCCATGGAGACACGTCGGGCCGAATATAGCCCTTATCCATCATTTCTTTTAATTGCAACTTGAGTTCAACTAACTCGGGTGTGCTCATCCGGTAGGGTGTCCTAGACACTAGCACTGCTCCCGGTGCAAGTTCTATCGAGAAGTCTATGTCCCTTCTCGGAGGTAGACCCGGTACCTCTTCCGGAAACACATCTCTGTATTCTCTCAGGATAGGGTGATCGTCAGGGCTTGGTTTGTCATCTTCGATTGTTTTCAACACCTGTATTGCATATAAGGTACATCCCTTCTGGCAATACTTTCTCATTTGCAGAGCTGATATTTGTCTCACCGAGACAGGTTTTCGGATCCCTTGAAGGGTTATCCTCTTCCCTTCCTTACTTACACTTTCTAAGGTCTTATGGTAACAGTCCAATCTGGCTTTATGGGCAGCTAGCCAATCCATACCAATCAACAGATCATATGATCCCAGGGGTAATATGTTAAGGGTTGCTTGGGTGGGGAATTCACTCAACATTAATTGGCAGGCTGGTATGACTTCTGCTATCCTCCTTTTGATGCCAGTGGCTAACTGTACCAACTATGGCTTAGTATGTTTTTGTGGCTGTAGTTTACAGTCATCAAAAACTTTAGGGGCTATATAACTCAAATTTGAACCAGGGTCAATCAAAACAGACACTAGATGGTTGGAAATCATACCTTCTATTTCCACTACTGAAGCTTGGTGGTTGACTTGGTTATTATCCAAGGCTGCATAAATTTGTGGCACACTCCTAGCCACATCATTGACGGTAGTAGCTTCTTGGATGTTATAAATCCTCCGACTATTATGTTGTCGGTGTGGACAGTCTCTCAATAGATGTTCTTCCCCGCAACCCTAGCGTTTCAAAGGCTCTCTCTTCGGGTTATCAGTCTTCACTGATATGGGTCCAGAAGTTTTATTTCCGCTCAAGGAGGGAAAATTCTGTTGGTGCATACTCCGGGCTGGGAAGCTCATTCTTGAGTTCTTCTTATAGTTCTTAAATCTTGGGGATTTAATTCCCCTTTTCTGAAATCTTTAACTATTCCTCTGTTTCCATCCTTCGCGAGGTTCTGCTCGATGTCCAAACTGTTCATGACAATAGGTTGCCTTTCGAATAGTGCCTTCTAGGGTCTTTGGCTCATCAAATTCAATTTTGTTATGGTAGTCCTTGGGCAGTCCACCGATGAAGCGTTGCACCTTTGCCTTTTCCCCTTTAATATATGGTACATACCTCAACAAATCGAGGAATTTGTCGACATATTCTTCTATAATAAGTTGTCCTAGTTTGAGTTCATAAAACTCTTTAGTCTTTTCGTCGAAATATTTTTCTGACAGATACTTCTTCCGGAAGTACCTCTCAAACCGTTCCCAAGACAGGTCCTCTTCGCGAACCCCTTTCACATTCTTAAGGTCTTCCCACCAAATGGAAGCCTTTCCGTTCAAGTTGAAGGTGGCCACTCGGGCCTTCATATTTTCTGAAAAGTCATGGACTCTGAAATACTTCTTTAGTCCAAGCAGCCAGGCCTCAGCTTCCTCTCCCTTCTTTATTTCACCGTCGAAGGAGGGTGGTTTGGCCTTTCTGAATTCTTCGAATTTTCGACCTTTGGAAGGATTTTGCTTCTTCTGTTTCTTTCGGGAATAGGAACTAGTTCTGTTGCTAGAAGAGCCTTCTGAGTCGCCAGCTTCCTTCTCAGAGGAATCACTCGGCACTGGTCCTTTACCTCTGGGGTGGACCTTTTTCGAGGTGCTCCTCTCAGTGTGGCCACTGATATGACCATGTTTCTGAGTTTCAGGTTCATGCTGCAGTTGTCTTTGTAGATTGGATAAACTCTGTAGTAAAATTGCGTTAATTTCTGTTTGCTTTTGTTGTTCTTTCATCATCCTTTCATTGTCAGCCTTACAACTTTGTAATTCGACCATGAGGCTCCTCACAGTCTCGGCTAGATCTGGAGGGGTCCCTACTGCCCTCCTTTCGTCAGACTCTTCGTCTCTATTGTGGGAGCCTTCTCCCACTTCATGGTGAGTCACCATACTATGTGTTGATAATTTCCCCGAGGTTGATCTTCCGCTTGTGTGCAAAAGGAAGAACGCTGGTTGTTAGTCAATATTTATATTTATTTATAACCAGTACATAATTCATATTTTCACATGTACACACACACAATAGGGGTTTTTTCATTCTTAACTTCATCTTTTGATTAGGAAGGTTAAGACAGGGGGGTGGGGTTACTCTTTTTAGGAGCGTTCCGAACAGAGCTTCTGCACAACTCGTTCATGAGCCCATGCAGGCCGAGTGTTGTAAGCATGCTCTGATACCAATTTGTCACACACCCCTACGACGTAATAGATTTGTTTTTCGCCTTTTCTCAAGGAACATAATCCCCGAAACCCTACGGGGCTTAGCACAGGCTGTAGATGCCACCTCTGCCTCGACAGAGTCTCTACGTGACCTCCCGGTCTTAAGGATTGTTCAGTTTCTTTTATGAGCCGAAGTGACTTATTTTGATTCCCAGCTGGAATCTCCTTCCAATCGATACACGGGTCCTTTCGGAAGCTCCCCTGTGCGAGCAGCACTAGGCGCGAGCTCCACCCTCTCCGAGCGACCACAACGGTATGACTAAGGCCTAACCCCAAAAGGTACTTGTCGCAATTCGCAATCTCGCGAGTTTGTGAGTTGCAACTCCTGACTCTTCCTTCCCAATCTCGCAATACCCGAGATCACGAAATGGGTATAGCTTCCTTCTGTCAGCACCTTCGGAGTGTGACCGCTGGCTAGGCTAAGCGCTAGCACCTCTCGTTACTCACCACTTCGCGAGTTTCAATGTCGAGCTCCCATACTCTCATCTTGCAAATCTCCGAGACGCGAGAAGTCAACGGAGTGTTGACTCCTTTCTTTGTCAGCGCCCTCCACACGTAACCGTAGGCTAGGACTTAAATATCGGTGCCTCTTGCAACTCGCACCTTCGTGAGTTCGTGGGTTGAACTCTCGTGCCCTCCTGTTGCGATCTCCTGAGACGCGACAAGTCAATGCCGGGTTGACTCCTTCCTTGACGCTTTTCGCTATTCGCAACCTTGCAGGTTGAAGCGTCGAGCCTTCACGCTCTTACCCCGCAAATCCCCGAGATGCGAGAATTCAACAGAGCGTTGACTCCCTTCTCTAGGCGACGCGTATCCACCTGTCAACCACGTGGGCCCCACCTTGGGGTTTTGCCATGTGTCCACACACGTGCCTCGGCTCTCGGCACTTCGCGACTTCTGCAGTCGAGACAAGGTCCACTCAACCTCCGATCCTCCGAATGCGCGATACGCGCGGTGAGGCTCTGATCCAATGGTCATTCGCGTCCTGGATCCTACGGCTATCGTCGCTCCTCGCGATTTCGCGACTTCGCGACTTGGAGCACCCAACTCTTGGGCTCTCACCTTGCGAACTTCCGAGTTCGCGAGATCCCTCGATCTCTGCCACATGTCCTCCTCAGATGGACGGTCCTGATCCTCTCGCGACTTTGCTACTCGTGAAGTCGAAAGACTTCCTTATTTGGCTTCCGGTGTTCGAATCCTCGATAGAGAGGATCCCGCGACACGTGTCCGCTCTCAGGCGGACGGCTCAGATCGACTTCGCCCTTTCGCGATTCCTAATGTCGAGTGCGCGGACTCTCATCCTCCGAACCCCTGAACGCCGAATTCCCGATACGACACTCCTTCGGGACTTTCGCTCTGCTGCTCTTCGCGTGAGGTTTTAAACCTCGTGCAACTCTCGACAGATCCAACGGCCGTCGGCTGTTTAAACCAAGATCTGATGGCTCAGACCTGTCCCGCGCTGTACACTCTTTCGCTACTCCTTGGACGTGGAAAAACCAACGGTCCAGATACTCCCACGGACCTTGGGGATCTACGGTCCCGATTTCTTCGCTACTCGCGAAGACGAAGGAAAAATGGGTTAAGGCACTTAACGCCCTTGTGTATTCCTCCAATCTAACGGTCGTGAATGACCGTAGATCTTCCGACAGGATCTCATCCGTCGATCGATACTTATCCCTACGCTGCCATTTCGGGACTTCAAGAGGATCATTCTTCCTCGTACCGGGTTACTAAGGCTTGCGTTTTCGAATCCTTTTCCAGGTTCTTGGTGAGCTTTCTAAGAAGTGTGTCTCTGTAGGGAGATCTATCCAGGGTATTACTTGAGAACGAACAAGGACATAGATTTCCCAAAAGCAGACTTGAAGTCTGAATTAGATCGGTATGCATAAGAAATTATAAAACATAAGCCATACGTAGTCTTTCTATTATAAGCATGCAACCACCATTTCTGAATCAAAACACTACACATGTAGTCTTATACTCAAACCATTCATAAAACTGCACAGATTGTGGGCATACATGTCAGCATATAAATTTCAAGATGCAAGATGTAAAACACTTATCAGAAATAACACCAGATGTGATTGCAACTGTTGAGAGGGGTGCTCATTTCCACCCAACCGTAGGCTCAGCGATTTCGATAGGATTTACCACTAGCCACCCCCGAGTTGAGATCACGATGCTGCGAGACTGCGTCTCTGTTTGCCAGTGACCGAGAACGAGGGTTACTCTCCCCCTTCTCTGCTATCACCCATTCTGTGTTTTTCCAGAGTTCCTCTCTCTCTTTCCCTCACTTCTGCCCCATTCTTGCTTCTCCCTCACGCCTTTTTCCTCTTGCGAGGTTGCGTGTGGTGCAATTTCCCTCGCAGTGGTCAGGCCTGACGGCTCTACGGATGGGCGGTTCATCCCCACCCTATCCCTCATTACTCATGAGGAGCCCTTTACCTGCCAATCCTGGCGAGTCATTTAATTCGGGGCCAACGAGCCGCTCTTGGTTCTCTGGGCCAGTGAAGTCCAAATACGGTATTGGTTTCGGTGGAAGTTAACGCCACCTTTCCAGGTGCCTTCCACCACCTTTCTTCAACCATCGTGGTCTCTTTTCAGCATATCCCCTCTCAATAGTCCTGCAATATATATATAATATTATTCACATTCATCGACCTTTTTCACAAGGTCCATTTACATCACACATTCACATTTTTGAGTTTGCCATAGTTCTTGGCCAG
This sequence comes from Picea engelmannii, assembly GCA_009831015.1. Taxonomy (NCBI): domain Eukaryota; kingdom Viridiplantae; phylum Streptophyta; class Pinopsida; order Pinales; family Pinaceae; genus Picea; species Picea engelmannii. The sequence goes on along the minus strand of ML779246.1, from coordinate 286,740 downwards.
TATAGTTATTTTTACAAACTGGGGGAAACAGGGTGTTACATAGACCCTTGTATGCAGATAGAAGAAGATAACTTGGTGGAGAACCTCTAGTGCACAGCAGAAGTGTGGTGAAGATTTCTTATAACATCAAGATGATTACTCAGTAGATCAGATCTCATGATGACAGAAGAAGTGCCACATGGATATGTTCCAGTTTTCCAACTATGATATACTCTATTGTTTAGATCTACATGAAGCCTTCATAGTGTTCCAGACTAAAGTACATTTGAAAGCAAGCATTACATTATCCATGATGAAGTCCAGAAAGGAGAAAATGATTCTCCAATACATATCTCCACAGATGAGCAGATAAGCAGACATTTTGGTAAAGCTTCTATTCAAGATAAAAGAGTTTGCATACTCAAGCTGAAGCTCGTGGAAACAACTTCCTTATTGAAAAAGGAAGAAATGACACTCCAAGTTAGGAGGGAGCACTGAAAACATTATTGAAGACATTCATTTTCAAGATTGAAAAATAGTTCATTTTGGACAGATGCTTTCCTATTCGGAAAGTGGATTGAGATTTCTGACGGATAGTCACTTCCCATTGTGGTTAACATGGGAAGTAGTCTGATTGCTTATGTATCATAGACAACGACTTCCCATTGTGGTTAACATGGGGAGTGGTCTAGGGCAGTCTCTCTTCTTGAGTGTTACTCAAGAAGACTGGCCCGCCTCGCCGGACAACAATTTCTCATTGTGGTTAACATGAGGAATGGTCCGTTTTGGAGGTTGATACAGGACAATCTTTTCCTCTTGTGGTTAACAGAGGAAATGGTCCGAACAGTCATTCCTTAGGGTTTATACATTCTCTCCAGGGTGCACTTTGATTAGTGTAGGAGGAATGGCCCAGGGTGGGGAATGGTCCAGTCTTAGCAATCAGGGACAAACATTCCTTAGGGTCTATACATTCACTCCAAGGTGCACTTTGATTAGTGTAGGAGGAATGGCCCAGGGTAGGGAATGGTCCAGGCTCAACATTCCTTAGGGTTATACATTCTCTCCAGGGTGCACTTTGATTAGTGTAGGAAGAATGGCCTAGGGTGGGGAATGGTCCAGGTTCAGAAGACAAGACAGTTTTTCTTCCTTGTTTGAGAAGAATAGTCCATATATCTCATTGTTCTACTCTGTGAGGCAGATATTCTTTCAAATCTCACAGATGTGAGTGAAAGATTGGCCTCGAAGATCCAGTTTATATTATAACATTGTTTCTGTGCAGGTTGCTATTAGATGTTTGTTATGAAGACTATATGACAGTAGATGAAGACTACTGTGGTGGATATGTTCCACTGTTCGTGACTATACGTTGTTTATCAAGTACTTGTGTGTTACTTGGTGTGGTAGTGTACCACTGGATTGTAGTTATGTACTACTATGGATAGACACAGTTGTGTTCTATTTTTTGTTCTAATTGCCTTGAAGACTATCAGTAGTTTATTGGAGATAATCATCATCCAGATGAATGATGAACATAGATTTTCCAGATGGAAAGCGGTTCAGAGCATTTACTCCTCTAGATTATAAGAATGACTCTTATGTCACTCTATGGTATGAGTGACTTATCCAACATCATGTCTAATTACTCAGATGAAGTATGGTTTCGAGAGATGATGCAGCTGATGGTGATAGTCTAGACGACTATGTTGATGCTACCGGGTAAATGGTATGTTTTTGTGCTCAAGACCATTACCTATAATACCTCCCTAGCTAGGAGGGAGTGTTGATATTATGGTAGTTGCGGGAGGTATTTACCTCCACGTGTGAACCTGACGAGAATAGAAGACTCCGGGAAGCAAGAGAAACCCTAATGAGTTGGCTAATAACCCTAGAATTCTTGTTGGCTCAAGAAGATAATTTATATTAGGTTATTAGCCTCCAAGAGAAGAAGTCGGCCAGAAATAATAATAATATACTGAACAGACATGTACCTAGAAGGAGAAGTCGGCCCCAACAAATCTGACAGAACCATTATAAATACAGGGCGCCAGTTCTCATTTGACACATCTCAAAATTGCAGAGAGCAACTGGTGCGCACTGCAGTTCCCAGTTTGGTGCGCACATGTGGAGGAGAGTTGCAGGTGCAGCTGCTGCAGCAACTAGTTTTCAGTATTGGCTTGGACTATCTCTTGGCTAGGGTTTGGACTATTTGATCAGCGATTGTTGGTGCGCTATCCTTGGAGGAAGATGCGCTACACCTTGTTTGGCTATCTAGCGTAGGGTTTGCTTCCGGAGTAATTCTCAGTCAAGGTTAAGGTGCTTGGAGGGTGGCTTCGGCCTATGGTTGGGTGACGAGGGTATCGTCAATGATAAAACGAGCACACAATCTTCTATATTCTAACACCTACCTCTTTAGCTCTCCAATGATGGTTGAATATGACTATGGTATCCTTCAATCTCCCTTCCAATCTCTCACAAATGGTAGCCTTCAAAGTTCAATCTCTCTTCCAAGCTCTCCAATCTCCCTATGGGAGCCTTCAATATTCCTTCCAAGCTCTTCAATCTCCCTTCAATCTCCTCAAGAACTAGCAAGAACCCTCTTAGCAAAGATGAGTGAAATGAGAAATAGAATGAGAGGAAAGGGAGTGAATGAGTGTTTTAACCTCTTACCTAACCCTAGGCTACCTTTCCCTTGCTTCATTTCTCTCAAAAAACAAAAAAAAACTCTCAATAACTTCCTCACGCACGCGGGCCTTTTGGAGCGTTTTTGGGGACTGTTTTTTTCTTTGGGAGCACTCAGGGAGCGTCCAGGGAGTGAACCCTGAGCGCTCCTTTAAAAACCAGGGAGCACATTTTTTGAAGAGGGAGAGTGCTCCCGAAAAACGCTCCCGAAGGGGAGCGTTCAGGGAGTGCATGGAGCACGCTTCGGGAGTGGGTTCGAGGGGGGGGGGGGTTGGGGGCGCTACCCCACAGCCTTGTCCTAGAGAGTCAAGACTAGTTTCTTTCCTGACATTTGCAAATTTCCTTGCAGATCTCTACCATTGTAATTATTGTGTATTACAAGTTCAGTTCTTGTACATTGGTATTTCTGTTATCATTTATGAACGCCAGGCCTTGTAATGTTTCATCTATCATGAGGAAATGTTCTAAAGATGAGGAATAGATGTCAGTTCAATGTGAAGCCACTGATTTTGGCCTTTCAATGAAACCATCCTACAATTTGAACTATTTTCAGTTTTCTTATATGATTGTTTTGAAGAAGTTTATAATACTATAGGCTAACAACATAACTACTATGATTCCTTGACAGTTGACACTAGTTTCTTTTCATTTGTTTGCACAGTTTTCTGTAGATTTGTTTTGAACATTGTTTGTGGGTTTTTAAAATTCAGCTCTTATAGTCTTTATCCTCTTATGAATTCGACTATTTGTAGTGCCTAATGTTGAATATCTCTGTTTGAGTCAACTTTTCTATACTATTTGCATTTATGTGTGGTCTGTCTTGTTATTCATAAATTTGAGGACCCATTATCTTGTCATACTGAAACTGTCATTCTATTTATTCTTCTAATTTATTGGTATTCTAAGAATAATGGCAGTCAGTTTATTATACTTTGCAGGCATATTCTACAGTTGGCACACCAGATTATATTGCCCCTGAAGTCTTGCTTAAGAAAGGATATGGCATGGAATGCGACTGGTAAGGAAATGTTTTAAATGTGTTTGGGTTTTTGTTTAATCATTTAATGTTTTATCTACACAAAACGTTGTCTGGCCATTATTTATTGCCATCCTTTCTGGTTATTGCCTTACTGGAGCATGTAGTGCACTATTATAATTTATAATTAGTTTTTGAATGTATACTATTTTGAGGACTGATGTTTGGAGAACAGATGTGTATTCTAGTGGACAGGTCAGAGCTTCCCAGTGTATCTACACCAATTAATGAATTACTGTGCTTATGCTCTAGTTGTTTTATTACTTGACCCAAAAGATTGATAACCAAAAAATTAAAAAACAAACTGTCGACATCTAAGTAACCACATAGAGGTGCAAAAACTTTACACAACACACAAGACATTGCAACTGGAGAATCCTCCTGTGGAGAAAAGCCTTTAGATCTCATTTCATGACTACAGGGCAGTAGGAGTGCTTACAAGTTACAACCGTTTAATTTCTTCCTCTGTGATTTGAAGTTCACTGGGCCATGGTTACAGTTTCTCACACTATTGGATGGGTACAGATGCTTTCCTGAATATGGCTTTCCTCCTTCCCCTCTTTGTAAAATCTCTGTGTCAGTTCTGCATCATTGAAACAACCGACCCGTCTCTGCTTCAATATCACCTTAAGTAACATTCTCCCCAAGCATCGGTTACAGCAGTCAATCACTGCCCAAACTGAATCATTCCAACTTCTTGCACTTTCGGCTTCATCTTCCCTGACCCCTACAGTAGCCTCTTTTCGATATGTAACCACACTAAGTCACCTACTGTAAGTTGATGACCAACTCCGTGCTTATTATGTTGTTCCTTGTACCTTTGTTGTGATTGGTGTAACTGCTTTTTAGATGGCCTGTGAATTTGCTGGATTCTCTCCATGAACTTACTGGGCTTCTGTTGTTTATTGTCCTGAGTAATGGACTCATCTTCAACAACCTTATCAAGTATCAGGTCAAAAGGCATGTGAGGTAAAAACTCCAAACATTTATTGAAGGGTGATTTGTTCCTAGAACTATAGACAACTTGTTTGTAACAGTGCTAAACATATCGAAGGCACACATCCCAGGTCTCAAGATGAAACACTGTACTTCTCTTCAACTTTGTGTCCATCATGCTTTCTAGAAGTAGCTTAGGAACTCGCTGTCTCCGTCCGAGATGATGTACTCTTACAATCCAAAGTGTACCTAGATGTGCTGAAAGAAGAGCATGGCCATCTTTATTCTAGTGATGGTCTTCCTGTGCATAATCAATTAGTAGTGCACATGCTTGGTCTTGGCAGATCCCCAAGAAAATAATCAACTGAGGCAACTTACTTAACTGATTGATTACTACTGGCAAGTAGTTGTGCCCATGCTTGGTCTTGGCAGTGCCCCAAGAAAATACTTGGAGATGCTCTTCCAAGGTTGACTTGGGACTGGCAATGGTGTGTATAAGCCTAAATTTTATTTAGTTAGCTTGGAAGTACAACAAAACACACAAGCTTCAATGTACTTGGCGACATCAGAATCCATACATGGCTAATAGACATACCTCTACAGATTCAACTGTCTTCCCCGCTCTAAAATGCCCTGCCACTTTAGAAGTGTGAGGCTCTCTCAGAATTATGGTTCTACATTCACTACATGGAATACACATCCGATCATCCTTGTACAACAACCCATCTGGTATGTACAACAACCCATCTGGTAGATGGTAATTAGGCTTCCTCTCGTCTTGCTATAATGACATCACATGGGAGGTTAATCCTCGTCCCCTACGTATTGAATCTATAGATCCTCCCAAGGAAACGGTTGCCATTGCATGATCATAGTGAGAGTGCTAGTTGCTTTGGGTGGCCTTCATAGAAAAATTGTTATCTTGTTGGTGGCCCCCTTCTTGTACTTGATGATGAGATTGAACTGTTGCAAATATATTCTCCACTTATTATGTGTCTCCTACTGAAGCTTCATCTGAATCTGTGAGAACTGCAATGATGTGTGGTCGGTAAGGATCACTGTATCCTTTCATAGTATATAGGCTTTCTAATGTTTCAGTCCCTGATGCAAAGCCATCAACTCCTTATCATAGGTCGGGTAGTTCATGGCAGTGCCACTAAAGGTTTTCAAATGCTAGCCAATCAGTCTTCCTCCTTGCATGTGGATGACTCCCATGGCATAGCTAAATGCATATGCTTCAATTTCAAAGGGCTTCTGCATATTTGGAAGCCCAAGCAGCGATGCTTCCTAGAGAATTTGCTTCAACACATTAAAATCTTTCTTTTTTGGCTTTGCCCAAATAAATATGTCTCTTGCCTTCATATGCAAATGCAAAGGTGCAACAATCACTCAAAATTGAGGTATGAACTTTTGAAGATATTGAGAGGGTGCTACAAAACTCCTTACCTCTGTGATGTTCATTGTTCTTGGCTATGACTTGATGATATAGAACTTGGCTGGGTCTATATCTTCAACTGGTCTCTACCAACCATGAATCTCAGACACAAAAGTGTTTGCTTGGCAAAGATACACATCTTCAAGTTCCACTGCAACTTGCTGGCCTTCAATGTTTCCAACATCTGCATCAAATAGATGACATGTTCCTTCCATGTCTTGCTATAGATAAGAAGGTCATCCAAATCCACAACCACAAATGAGTCTATGAAAGGCCTCAAAAGTTAAAACCTAAGTCACACGGTTCGGGTTCAACAACAATTAGGTTCGGTTCAAATTTGAATTTTCTGATGAGGCTCGCCATGAGGTTCGTCTATCTACATTTTTCATATATATATATATAAATTTTAAAATGAAATATAACATAAAAAAGTAAGAAATGAACATCAATAAACATAAAAAATATTATGATGTTCATGAAAACTAAAAGGATAGATTATGATCTTGAGTTGTGACCTATGCCGCGGGGGAGCGTCCCCCCCCCCCCTCGAACCCGCTCCTGAA
>ML779246.1:239640-275206 GCA_009831015.1 Picea engelmannii | reverse complement strand
CATGAAGGGTGATGTGCAAACATCAGCACAACCTTCTACACTTATTGATACACCTACTCCTGCACACACCAGTGGTCATCCACTATCAGATACAGGGCCTTCTACTGTCAGGGGCAGGCCTGACAAGCAACCCCTTATCTTTTATCATAAAAGGGGGAGAGGCAGAGGCCGACATTGATATTAGATAGCTAGCTGCTAGTTTTGTTTCATTTTTCATTGTATATCAGACATCTACACACTCCATCATGATGATGAATCATGAGATACATTTTATAATTATATAAGTGATGTCGTTTTGTATTCGAGAGGCCCTACAACATTCAATATCGACTTTGATGTATAATTTTTTATTTGGCATCCACTAGTGACTACATATATATCAATGATTTCTCCATATTTATGTGCCAATGTGTTTATCTGATGTTGTTGTTGCTTTATATGTTTAAAATTTTGAAAAAAATGAATATATTTTGTATTTTTTAATGTTTGTCGTGGTTTTCCGATTTTTTGCCGACTTTTGCCGAAACGATTTTTTCCGGACCCTCGCCAACTTTTTGCCGATGCCGACTTAATCAACACTGCTTGAAAGTTGTCTTCCAAGTGTCCCCTTCCTTGATTCTAACTCGATGGTATCTGGATTTGAGGTCCAGCTTGGATAAGTACTTTGCTCCTTGTGGCTGATCCAGCAAGTCTTCTATCTTGGGTAGAGGATATTGGTTGTTGACTATGATCTTGTTGAGCGTTCTAAAGTCAACACACATTCACCAAGTCCCCTTTGTTTAGGCACCAATACAATGGGAGACCCACGAGGGGACACCCTAGGCTTGATGACCCCTTAATCCAACAACTCCTGAATCTGTAAATTTATCTTCTCACTCTCCATGATGGAGCTTCTCTACAAACCAAGATTCGGCAATGGTGACTCTGGTAACAACTGAATTTCATGCATAGTTGGCCTTTGTGGAGGCAACCCCTCCAGTTCTGCAAACAACACTTCATATTCCCTCATAAGCTGGCTCTAGTTCTTCCTCTGGTTTGCTGTTATATCAGCTTTAACAGATTTGGTCTCTGCAGGCTTTTCCTCTTTTGGTCTTACAATCAGCATCACAAACTTACTGCTGTTGTTAATCCATCTCATGGCTTGATTTGCAGAAATCAATGTTATTGTCTTCGTTCCCTTTTAGTTGATGATGAAGTATGGTTTCCCTTCCTTCACCAATCTCCACTTATTGGCCCTTCTCATGAACGTGGCATCTTTGTCCCAATGATAGGGACTTCCAACAACTACTTCACAAACATCTAACAATACAACATCACATTACAACTCATCTATGAACTGACTGGAAATACAAATATTGAACTTATACTGGTGTGTTACTTGCAGCTCTGTGTCCTTCTGCAGCTATCCTAATGAGTATGGGTCCAGATGTGCTGTGGCCTTTAAACCCAACTGTTGCGCATAGGCTTCTGAAATCAGGTTTTTTGGCTACCTGAATTGAAGATAGCTCTCACTATAGTCTTCTTTATCTGCATTTTGATGCGGAACAACTTTTCCCTTACAGTTTCTAAGGACTTGTTATCCATCACAAAATCAAAGTCCTTTATGGCTGAACATTTATGGCCTTTGACTGAACTATCAATGATAGCTTGTCATCAGTGTTTGACACTCCTTTAATCTGCTGCTCATCATCCTTCTTTGCATGGAATTTTGAGAATTTATTACTAGCTTTGTTCTTTGGAATCAGCATGGGATATAATGCCCAACAATGGTCCCTGTCATGATCATTCTTGCAATGCTCACATTTCAGGCCCTTCTTGTGCTGAGCAGTATTCACAAACTTCTTCCTGCTCTTTTTCTTCTTCCCTTGTCCACTTTGGGTCTTCTTGCCTTCTGCCTTGCAAGTACTAGTATGTATTAAAATTAAGCAGCTGCAAGAGCTATTCTCCGGGAAGATGGCATAAGACCCTAGCTGAGATCTAGGTCCCCTAGTACACTCCCGGGGTTCTTCGTTTGGGACTAAGCAGTTAGAGCTATGGCAAAAGACCCTAGTGAGGGCCCCCAATGTATTACTGGGGTTCTTGGTCAAGGACCAAGCAGTTTGATGATGTAAGTCCCTAGATGTGTTCCAGGGAATCCTTGCTCGGTGCTTGGATTGATCTTTGGTTGTGTACCTTGGTGGATAAGACCCTAGTGGTGATATAGGGCCCCCAGATATGTTCCGGGGTATCTTGGTCTGGGACCAGGCGGTTCTTGGTTAAATACAAAATGAGATGATGTGTGATCTTCTTCTCTCCCGGGATGATCCTGTAATGACCCCAACCGTTACGACTACAAGCAAAACAAAGAGTGCAATTTTTTTTTAAAAACAGGATGACAACAATGATTACAGTTAAACAACACAACTAGATGGCGAACACCACGCAGATCAGGCAACAGACCACAATGACTCAACGCACTAGCACAACGAGCGACTGGGCGAAACATGCGTAAATCAAAGATAGAAACGACTATCCGCCCGACACAAACATGACAATGCTTACAAGCTAAAGGACAACATTTACCATCCCAACACAACAGCCTCGACGACCAATAACTAGAACCTCTATGGCGCGCAAACCAAAAGGGATTAAGGCGTTACAACCAAGCGCCAACTTCAATTACAACGAACGAACGTCCGCATCAGAAAGCACAAACTCTGACTAGGTTATCGTTCGCATCTATCATCAGGGCGCATAGTGATCCCCTCATCAGGAGTCATGCCGTCACCCGGTGATAGGCGTGACAATAACCCAGGCGCAACATAACCTATCTGGACCACAGACTCAAGACAAATCCTACGCGTTGGGAGACTGAAATAAATGACAAGAAGACGATACCCACACATCCAAGCAACAAGTCGACAGGGCGCGAGATGACATCACTTGATTTAAATTGCGCGAATGACTAGAGGAGACTATGACCAACCTCCCCTTCCAGCTCGACCTAAGGCGCAAAGCGCATAATTGCCAAGGTAACTGTTAGCCATTATTAGTTTTAATTGATAAATCATAAAACTACTAGTCCCTCGACCAATAAGCTTGCGCAAAATAATCAACTATTACACCAATGACCAATATGTCTAACAGTCCTAAAAATTCAACATTTATATCCCTGCCTAACAAATGATAATCTCTTAAGTTTTTATAAAAATAAAATAAATTTTTAAAACTTTTATATCATTTAGTATTAACAAAATTTATTATTTCTTGTGGAGCAAATCTACTTTTATTTTCCTCAAAGTTCACTTCACCTTGAAGGAGATGTTATTTAATGTACCTAAATAAACATGCTAGATAAAGTAGCTAAGTATGTGGTTAAATATCGATTAAGGGTTCTATTTTGAAGAAGGATCAAGTGAAGTCTGTTCACCCTTGATAAAGCAATAATATATCAAAACTAAGCATGGAAACAATGAAACCAGAACCCCACATGCTGGTTGTAGAAGGATTACCTTCTCCAGTGCACACGTCACTCAACCCTAGTATTATGCCTATGAACACAAATTGATCAGGAGGCGCTCATAATTCTGTGGACAGTTCATGCAAACAACAACAATTGATATGCGGCTTCAAACTTCGTATTAAGACGTGATTTAAGAGACCAATGTCCTGGGTTGATTGTCTCTCAGAATTTACAAATTTAGAAAAGGGTTGATATGTTTTAATTGTAATTTAAATTTATATTTAGTGTGATTTTGAACTGATACTTGTTTTTTTTTTTTTTTTTAAAACTCTGTCTAACCAAAGGCTAAATAACAATGAATTCGCTGCCCAGGAAACATTAAGTGGCTGTCTAAGGAATTACATGGCACGCTGTCTAAAAAGGTGTGATAGAGCTGCCATAAAAGGTATTTAAATCGCTGTCAGAAGAAGACAGGATCGCTGTCAGTCACGATTATCTAACCAATAGTGGAGCAGTCTGTAAAGGTATGTGATTGCGGTCAAAAAATACTCAGCTCATTAATGTTACCAACGGAAACGCAACCTAGCCATGACATAGCTGTCCGGCATTAGTTACAGTAGATGGCTGTAGAGTAAAGGCGTGATAACGTTGTTTTTCCACCCTCTGAAGTCGCAGACTAGTAAATATATATAATCGTTGACCCAACAATATGTGAAGCCGAATCTACGCTGTTCATAAAACTGCTGTCAGATTTTTTTATCCAAAGGAATCGCTATATCCATGTCTGCCCAGTTCACATAACATACAAATCGTGACCATAACTATTCATATCTGTTTAGATTATAACATTGCCAATCAAGCATATTATAGAGAAGAACTAAAATGACCTTGCTGTCTAATATTCGCTGTCAACGGTGATATCTCTGTACAATTATAAATTCACTGCAAACTTAAATCACTGTCTATAAAATTAAAGACATGCTGTCTATCAACTAGTGCTGTCATACATTACACATTAAAACAAAGGCTATGATAAATGCAGTCTATAATATTAAAACGCTACAATTACACATTAAAACGCAGTCTATGATAATTGCAGTCTAATTGTAGTAATATTCTTCATCGCTGTGTATGATAATTGCAGACTAATATTAAAAACGCTACCATTACACATTAATATTCTTCATCGGCGTCTATGATATTAAAACACGACCATTACACGTTAAAAAACGCAGAGAGTATTAGCTGTTCGCTGTGAGAAATAAATAAAATACGCAGAGGTAATGCCAGGAAGTCGCAGAGATAAATTAATCGAAAAGGCGGGTGGAGATAAAAACGCAGAGATGAAATTTGTGGTTGAATAATGAGCAGGTGGAGCAATCAATGAAAAACGCATGTAAAAGATTAGTGGTTGAGTAAAACTCCTGTACAACAAAAATGAAGGTCGCTTGGTAAATTCGTGAAAGGAAAGGGGTATGAACTCTATCAATCAAACTCTCAGCCATGTAACATTGCTGGGGTAAAATGCCAAGAAATCGCAGGAATAAAGCACAAAGATAATCAACAAAAACACAGAGACACTCAGCACTAGAAGGCGCAAGACAATCAATCAACCAGGAACAATCAACAAGGGTAGACAGCTGGGCAAAAACATCCTTCGCTCATCATCCACACACAAAAAAGCAGGGCATTAGAATCTATAGGTCGCTATGCACCGAAGGGACGACTGTCGATTCGGCTCCTGGCCGACTGCTCAGGTGTGGACTGATGATCTAGGGATGAAGACGAAAGATAAAGCACAATCTCTTCATATAATCAATAAAACAAAACAAAACAGTGATAGCAATCAGGGATCGGTTTCCAGGGAAATCAATTCAATGCAGAAAGCGTAAAGCTATGATGATTTTAAGTTCTTGATTAAAAAAACACTGAGTGAAACACCTTTATTTTTTACATAATAGAAGTACAGTAATGGAAGCGCAAGAACAATATTAATCTACCATTCAAAATAAAAGCATGCGTACTGTAGCCCAAGGTGATAGCTTTGAGTCATTGTCCCGTGTGCGCTCCGTCCAACTCCCACTTGCCGACCGATGTGACTTCACCGGTACCTCCCAACCAACGCTAGGGGTACTCTTCTTTCCTCTGAGCCCCACGAGCCGCAAAGTGGCCACGCATACTAAACCAAGAACAACTAGCACCCAGCTTGCCTCACAAGGTCGAGCTACCACTCGTTACCCGAGCTGCGTATCCCAACTCCCACAAGATAAGTCAGTCAAGACAAAAATTCTGTAGCGTAACGTTACGCATCTAATAAGAGATCCTTACTCCTCCTCCTCCATCCTTTTTATAGAGTTTTTAAGTGATTTCTTTCCCAAATTCCCATTTAATTTATTTTTCATTAATTTAATTTAGAAAAACCTCCCCTGTACACGTGTATCACAGTATCATAAGTCTATTTATCAAACACAAATGGAAACTGCTGGCGCATATCATATGTGTCCTCCCAGGTCGTTGAGTGCGGACTATAGTTGTCCCACTGGACCTTGACCTGATCTACTGTTCGACTTCGTAGCTGTCTAATGCAATGATCCAGGATGCGGATCGACTCAGCCGTGAGTGCACCCTCGTCAGATACCTGCAAGGAAATCATGTCAATAACATGTGTAGGATCACTAATATAATGTCTCAAAACAGATACATGAAAAACATCGTGCATACGCCTCATCGAATCAGGCAAGGCTAGTCGATAGGCCATGTGCCCCTTCCTTTCCACAATCTTGAAAGGTCCCACGAACCCAGGAGAGAGTTTAGCACCCTTTCCAAACTTGATCGAACTCTTATGCGGTTTTTCCCGCAAGAAGACTCGATCGCCAACTTCGTAACTACGGTCGACACGATGCACATCGACATAACTCTTTTGCCGATCCTGTGCTTCTTTGATCCTTTTTCTTATTGTTTGCATTTGATCTTCCATTTCTTGGATCGCTTCTGGTCTCACTAGGACCCTATCCTCAAGGCGATCCCAACTCAAAGGTGTCCGACATGGTCGCCCATAAAGAAACTTGAAAGGCTCCATCTTAATGGTGCTTTGGTAACTGTTGTTATAAGCAAATTTTACCAGTGGCAAGAATTCTTCCCAACGCTTCTATTGGTCCATTACGTACATGTGCAACATGTCTTCCAAGACTTGGTTTGTTCGTTTGCTCTGCCCGTCTGTCTTAGGGTGATATGTAGTACTAAAGTTAAGTTGGGTTCCCAAGGCCTCTTGGAAACTAGTCCAAAATCGTCCAGTAAACATCGATCCTTGATCGGATATAATCCTCTTAGGCACACCATGCAGCCTCACAATCTCACTGATGAAAACTCTAGCTATGTCAGGTGCCTGATACGTCGTATGCACAGGAATAAAATGAACACTCTTCGTCAGAGTGTCGACTACCACAAAAATTGAGTTGTGTCTCCTTGTCGTTAGTGGAAATCCGACAATGAAATCCATCGAAATAACCTCCCATTTCGATTCCAGAATAGCGTGTGGTTGTAGTAATCCTGCTGGATGTCTATGTTTAGCTTTCACTTGCTGACATTCTAAACATCTTGCCACGTAGTTGACTATGTCTGCCTTCATTCCTTTCTAGAAGAATAAGGGTTTAATGTCCGCCCTCATCTTCGTGACTCCCGGATGAGCCATGTACATTGCTCTGTGAGCCTCGTTTAGGATCAAACTCCTCAACTTGTCGTTCGATGGTACATAAATTCGATTTTTAAATCTCAATAATCCATCGTCATCAAATGTAAATCCTTCAAATTTTGGTACCACCATTGTGTTTTGTCCGATAAAATCCTTGACCTCTTTGTACCAGTCATCGTCGTGCTGTAAAGTTAGAATCTTTTTACGTAGATTCGTCTGAAGAGGCAACCTTGAAAAGATGAGTGGTCTCCGACTCAATGCATCCGCCACTCGGTTCACTGTTCCCTTTATGTAAGTAATTTTGAAATCGTACTCGCTAAGCAATTTCGACCAACGTCGTTGTCGCGCGTTCAGGTCTCTTTGCGTAAAGATGTGCTGTAGTCCACAGTGGTCCGTTTTTAGTTCAAATTTTCGTCCAATAAGGTAGTGTCTCCAAACCTTCAAGGTATATACAATAGCTAACAACTCCAAATCGTGCATTGCATAGTTCTCCTCATGCCTTCTCAACTTCCTCGAGATGTAAGCGATCACTCGACCGTCTTACATCAAGACTTCGCCTAAGCCTTCCTTGGATGCGTCAGTGCATACCAAGAAGTCTGCGTCCATGTCAGGGACCTTTAGTATCGGTGCTGTTGTCAACAACTCCTTGAGCCTCCGAAATGCCTTCGCGCATTTCTCGGTCCAAACAAACTTCTTGTTCTTCTTCTGCAATTCCGTGATCGGATTTGCTATCTTCGAAAATCCCTTGACGAACCGTCGATAGTATCCTGCTAAACCCATGAAGTTACGTAATTCCGGGACATTCGTCGGTGCATGCCATTCCATAATAGCCTCGACCTTTGCTGGATCCACGACGATACCTTCATCGGAGATGACATGCCCTAAGTAGTGAATCTTCGATTGGTAAAACAAACATTTAGACAATTTCCCATATAATTCGTTCTCTCCCAGACACTGTAGTACTAAGCGCAAGTGCTCGTCATGCTCCTCCATCGTCCGAGAGTAAATCAAAATATCGTCAATGAATACTTGGACGAACTTGTCCAAGTACTCGCGGAACACCCCGTTCATCAAACTCATAAATACCCTTGGGGCGTTTGTCAATCCAAACGGTAAAATAGTAAATTCGTAATGTCTGAACCTCGTCTTAAAGGCGGTCTTAGGGATGTTATCCTCCTTGATCTGTAGTTGGTGATACCCTGATCTCAAGTCGATTTTTGGAAACACCATTGCACCCTTCATCTGATCAAATAGATCATCAATCCTTAGCAACGGATACTGATTCTTGATCGTTGCCTTGTTCAATTGACTGTAGTCAATGCAGAGTCTCCACGACCCATCCTTCTTTAGTATGAAAGTCGCACCCCACTGTGACACACTAGGACGTATCAGTCCCAGGTCCAACAACTCCTTCAGTTGCATTCTCAACTCCTGTAACTCTGGGGTCGACATACGATAAGGTGTTCTCGCTATCGGTTCAGTCCTCGGTTTTAGGTTTATGGTAAACTCCAATTCCCTCTCCAGTGACATCCCAGGTAACTCCTCTAGGAAGACGTCCGCAAACTCTCTCACCATCGGAAGGTGTTCTAGACCTTTCGCTACTCCCTTCTCGTTTAATGCAAGGATCGCATAAATCTTACATCCCTTGCGCATGCCCTTTCGTAAGTACAAGGAAGAGACAAACCTCAGGGAAACTCCCTGGTTTCAACCTACAATCACGCGTCTCTGTCCCTCATCATCGACCAAGCTCAACCGTTTCATCTTACAGTTGAGTATCGCCTCATGCGATTTCAACCAGTCCATACCGATCACGACGTCATAAGATCCTAAGATCATGATGTATAGGTTGGCTTTGGTGACAAACTCTCCTAGGTTAAGGGTACAACCCGTAACCTTCCCTCCAACCTTCTGTTTGGCTCCCGAAGCCATCTCTACAAAGCTAAACTCATCATGTTCGACTGCCTTTACCTTAATTCTTTTTAGCGCTGCACCAGAAATGAAACTCTCAGTAGCACCGAGATCTATCAAAATAATAAGGGTCTGGTCAGCGACGATCCCTGACATCTCGAGCACAGTTGACTGGTGCTCTGCTTGGCGGTTATTCATCGCTGCATGAATCTGATGGGCCTTGCCCAAATCTCCCATGTTAGTGGGTCCGACTGATCCAGATGCCCTAGTCCTCTCCACTGGGCAGTCGCGCTAGTAGTGTGGCTCCCCACAAGTCTAACACCCGAAGTAGAAGTTGGCGGCCCACCGGCCTGGAATACGGGTCTGTTCTGTTGAACAAGCCTAAACTGTTGCTGCTGCGGTCAACACTGCTGTTGATGCTGTGGTCCCTGGTAAGGAGTCCGCTGCTGAGGCACCGGTTGCCGAGGTGTAGTGAAAGTGGATCCTCTCTGGAAGCCACGATATCTTGGTGTCTGTCTAGTTGGTGTCTGATGCTGCTGCTGCGCACCAGATGACATCTACCCTGCTGGTCTCGCTGGAGTCTTGCTCTAACCCCTGCTGATAAGCTCCTCCTCTGCTATGAGGGCCTTCTGGACGACATCATGCAAGGTTCACGGCATCAGAATCCTAACCTTTGCACGAATGATGACATTAAGGCCAAACAAGAACCTGTTGACCTTAAGTTTCTTAGTATTAAGGTGCAGAGCATACCGAAGTAACTCCATAAATCGGGCCTTGTACTCGGGCACCGTACGACTGCCCTGTCGCAAGGCGTTGAACTCGTTGAGCTGACGCTCAATGAATTCCTCTGATAGGTACCTCTCTTGGGACCGTTCCTCGAACAGTTCCCATGACACGTCTTCGATGACCATGTTCAATTGTGGCAGGAGTGTCTTCCACCATAGAAGAGCACTCCCCTTCAGTTGAAAGACCACCATGTGGACCTTCATGTTGGAGGTATAGTCGCGAAATGCAAAGTGCATCGCCATATTCTCCAACCATGCCTCGGCAGCTGCGCCGTCCGGGGCACCAAAGAACTCGGGAAATTTGACCTTCTTGAGTTCGCGGTGAATGCTACCTGTACAGACCAGAGCGCGCGGTGGATCCTCAGGGGGTGTCGACGCCCTAGCCTCATCTCTGTCCAAATGACTGATCAGTGCCTCAGACATGTGTTGAAAGGACCTCATCAGCCCAACCACATCACCCACCGCTATTTGCTCCTGCCCGACAACCTGTTCGTCTCCCTAGGGGTTAGACCCCTCATGTGTGGATGCTACTGGAAGCGTCGCGCCGCCTCCTCTAGCATCCCGTCGTCTACCTCCGCGGCGTCCTCTAACCATGATTACTTGCACGAATACAAGTCAACTTAATTAGCAACATTATAATCAAATATCACATCAACGAAAGCCGTAGTGATCCCAAGTCGCGGGTTGAATCCCGCTCTGATATCATATGTAACGACCCCAACTGTTATGACTACAAGCGAAGCAAAGAGTGCAATTTTATTTATTTTTTTAAAACAGGACGACAACAACGATTACAGTTAAACAACACAACTGGACGACGAACACCACGCAGATCAGGCAACAGACCACAACAACTCAATGCACTAGCACAACGAGCGATTGGGCGAAATATGCGTAAATCAAAGATAGAAACGACTACCCGCCCGACACAAACATGACAACGCCTACAAGCTAAAGGACAACATCCACCATCCCGACACAACGACCTCGACAACCAGTAACTAGAACCTCTATGGCGCACAAACCAAAACACGTTAAGGCATTACAACCAAGCGCCAACTTCAATTACAACGAATGAACGAATGCCCGCATCAGAAAGCACAGACTTCGGCCAGGTTATCGTTCGCATCTATCATTAGGGTGTGCAGTGATCCCTCATTAGGAATCGTGTCGTCACCTGATGATAGGCGTGACAACAACCCAGGCGCAACATAACCTATCTGGACCACAGACTCAAGACAAATCCTACGCGTTGGGAGACCGAAATAACTGACAAGAAGATGATACCCACACACCCAAGTCGACAGGGCGCAAGATGACATCACTCAATTTAAATTGCGCGAATGACCGTAGGAGACTATGACCAACCTACCCTTCCAGATCGACCTAAGGCACAAGGCGCATAATCGCCAAGGTAACTGTTAGCCATTATTAGTTTTAATTGATAAATCATAAAACTACTAGTCCCTCGACCAATAATCTTGCGCAAGATAATCAACTATTACGCCAATGACCAATATGTCTAATAGTCCTAAAAATTCAACATTTATATCCCTGCCTAACGAATGATAATCCCATAAGTTTTTATAAAAATCAAATAGATTTTTAAAACTTTTATATCATTTAGTATTAACAAAATTTATTATTTCTTGTGGAGCAAATCTACTTTTATTTTCCTCGAAGTTCACTTCACCTTCAAAGAGATGTTATTTAATGTACCTAAATAAACATGCTAGATAAAGTAGCTAAGTATGTAGTTAAATATCGATTAAGGGTTCTATTTTGAAGAAGGTTCAAGTGAAGTCTGTTCACCCTTGATAAAGCAATAATATATCAAAACTAAGCATCGAAGCAATGAAACCAGAACCCCGCATGCTGGTTGTAGAAGGATTACCTTCTCTAGTGCACACGTCACTCAACCCTAGTATTATGCCTATGAACACAAATTGATCAGAAGGAGGTGCTTAGAATTCTGTGGACAGTTCATGTAAACAACAACAATTGATATGCGGCTTCAAACTTCGTATTAAGACATGATTTAAGAAACCAATGTCCTGGGTTGATTGTCTCTCAGAATTTACAAATCTAGAAAAGGGTTGATACGTTTTAATTGTAATTCAAATTTATATTTAGTGTGATTTTGAACTGATACTTGTTGGGTTTTTTTTTTTTTTTTAAAACTCTGTCTAACCAAAGGCTAAATAACAATGAATTCGCTGCCCAAAAAACATTAAGTGGCTGTCTAAGGAATTACATGGCACACTATCTAAAAAGGTGTGATAGAGCTGCCATAAAAGGTATTTAAATCTGTCAGAAGAAGACAGGATCGCTGTCAGCCACGATTATCTAACCAATAGCGGAGCAGTCTATAAAGGTATGTGATCACGGTCAAAAAATACTCAGCCCATTAATGTTACCAACGGAAAGACAACCTAGCCATGTCATAGCTGTCCGACATTAGTTACAGTAGATGGCTGTAGAGTAAAGGCAGTGATAACGCTGTCAGTCCACCGTCTGAGGTCGCGGACTAGTAAATATATACAATCATTGACCCAACAATATGTGAAGCCGAATCTACGCTGTTCATAAAACTGTTGTCAAAATTTTCTATCCAAAGGAATCGCTATATCCATGTCCGCCCAGTTCACATAACATACAAATCGTGACCATAACTATTCATATCTGTTTAGATTACAACGCTGCTAATCAAGCATATTATAGAGCAGAACTAAAATGACCTTGCTGTCTAATATTCGCTGTCAACGGTGATATCTCTGTACAATTATAAATTCGCTGCAAACTTAAGTCACTGTCTATAAAATTAAAGACATGCTGTCTATCAACTAGCGCTGTCATACATTACACATTAAAACGCAGACTATGATAAATGCAGTCTATAATATTAAAACGCTACAATTACACATTAAAACACAGTCTATGATAATTGCAGTCTAATTGTAGTAATATTCTTCATTGCTGTGTATGATAATTGCAGACTAATATTAAAAACGCTACCATTACACATTAATATTCTTCATCGGCGTCTATGATATTAAAACGCGACCATTACACATTAAAAAACGCAGAGAGTATTAGCTGTTCGCCGTGAGAAATAAATAAAATACGCAGAGGTAATGCCAGGAAGTCGCAGAGATAAATTAATCGAAAAGGCGGGTGGAGATAAAAGCGCAGAGATGAAATTTGTGGTTGAATAATGAGCAGGTGGAGCAGTCAATGAAAAACGCAGGTAAAAGATTAGTGGTTGAGTAAAACTCCTGTACAACAACAATGAAGGTCGCTTGGTAAATTCGTGAAAGGAAAGGGGTATGAACTCTGTCAATCAAACTCTCGGCCATGTAACATTGCTGGGGTAAAATGCCAAGAAATCGTAGGAATAAAGCACAAAGATAATCAACAAAAACACAGAGACACTCAACACCAGAAGGCGCAAGACAATCAATCAACCAGGAACAATCAACAGGGGTAGACAGCTGGGCAAAAACATCCTTCGCTCATCATCCACGCACAGAAAATAAGGGCATTAGAATCTATAGGTTGCTATGCACCGAAGTGACGACCGTTGATTCAGCTCCTGGCCAACTGCTCAGGCGTGCATTGATGATCTAGGGATGAGGACGAAAGATAAAGCACAATCTCTTCAGATAATCAATAAAACAAAACAAAACAGTCATAGCAATCAGAGATCGGTTATCAGGGTAATCAATTCAGTGTAGCGAGCGTAAAGCCATGATGACTTTAAGTTCTTGATTAAAAAAACGTTGAGTAAAACACCTTTCTTTTTTTACACAATAGAAGTACAGTAATGGAAGCGCAAGAACAATATTAATCTACCATTCAAAATAAAAGCATGTGTACTGTAGCCCAAGGTGACAACTCCGAGTCGTTTTTCCGCACGCGCTCTGTCCAGCTCCCGCTTGCCGACCGATGTTACTTCACTGGTACCTCCTAGTCAACACTAGGGGTACTCTTCTTCACCTTGAGCCCCCCGAGCCGCAAAGGGGCCACACACACTAAACCAAGAAAAACTAGCACCCAATTCACTTCACAAGGTCGAGCTACCACTCGTTACCCGAGCTGGGTATCCCAACTCCCACAAGATAAGTCAGTCAAGACAAAAATTCTGTAGCGTAACGTTACGCATTCAAGAAGAGATCCTTACTCCTCCTCCTCCATCCTTTTTATAGAGTTTCTAAGTGATTTCTTTCCCAAATTCCCATTTAATTTATTTTTCATTAATTTAATTCAGAAAAACCTCCCCCGTACACATGTCACCCATCCCCTTAGTTGTACCAGAAATTAATTTCATTAATTAATTAATTACTCCTATTTCTCTCACCAACCTAAAAACATTCATAAAATCGCTTGTTGGTGTCCCCATATTCCCTTACACATTTTAAATGACTTACGCCCTTACTAAATTCCTAGTTGAGTTCATAATTAGAAAGTTCTTAAAGACAAGATTCCTTACTAAGTTAGTCATTCAGCTTTTTCCTTACGTTTCCGTTTTTCTTTATGTTTCCCCATTTTCCCTTAGTTTCCTATTTCTTTTAAGTTTTTCTCTTTTCCCTTTTTATCTAAAACTCAAATTAGCAAGTGTAGAAAAACCGCCTCTTTCTCTTTTTAATTAATAAAATTTAATTAGCATAAGTAGAAAAACAATCATTTCCTTTTTTAAAAAATTTAATCCCCCAAAGTAATTTGATTCTAATAAATTACTTGAATTTCTTATCCCCTTCTCGTCACATGTTTAGTTATGATTATTATTATTATTTTTTACCACAAGTATCACTTAGACCTAGATTTTAATTTCCTAGGCTGGGCGACATTTTTATTAGGGAAAATTGCTTTTAAATCTTAATTAACACGTCATTCATTTTAAGGCCGACTAGGTTTATTCACTGACCCATTTGAAATCGTGAGTGCCCTTCAAGACGCACTAGTTGCTCCAAGGGTGCCACTCGACTTTTTCTGTTTTCTTTGCGCGACGTGCCCTTCAAGACGCACTACGTGGTCCAAGGGTGCCACTCACCTCTTTCCATTTTCCTTGCACGACGTGCCCTTCAGGACGCACTACGTGCTCCAAGGGTGCCACTCGCCTCTTGACTGACTTGGTAGACATAAAAAACCCCTGGAGTCAATACTCCGCCAGGTGATTTTGTGGAAGACTAAGGGCCTCTAAGGAATAAGGCCACTGCCTTATTGCACGCCCCTTAGAATCATCGTGAGAGATTGTCGCAGTCTGCCCTCTTGGCATCGTGGGTCTCTAGATAATCGTTAACCTACAGTTCGAGCCACGACGAGAGTGCTAGTAGGCTGTGGCATGGCTGCTGTCCACACCTCTCCCCCAAAGTCTCTGGTTGTCGTACGCAACCCCTCTACTCCACATGTGAGTCTGGTCAGCAACCTATCTTTAGCCTGCATCATCAACGAATCATGTCAGCAATAATAATCAATCATCATAACATCTAATCAGATGTACATATGTCATATAAAAAACAATCAAACCCAATAGTCCACTCCCTGACTCGATCCAGAGTCCAAGGGGTTTCATCTATGCCTCTGCATCCTCGGGGTCCAAAGTTCTGCACACTCAGGAGAACCCAGTCAATAGCACCTGTCTATGTTAATACAACAAAATAACATATCATCATATCCGTAATGCCTCATAATCATAATCAAACAACGAATAGTATAATAATCCAGATCACTTGCAAGCAAGTGTCTTCAAAGAATAAGTTTGCTCAGTGTGCGCAAGAGCGGGATGTTACAGGTCCATGAGACCTAGGAGAAGTTAAGAAGGACATGATCACATCAGTGACCTTCCTCTTATGCTAGGATGATAAAAGCTTATAAGTTATCATGAGACTTATGTGGACATCTTTCCATTGAAGAAGACCCCTTTGACTTTGTCTTGTTGCATCCCTTTGCTTGAGCCACATCCCTCTTAATGTTTATTTGATGTTGGTCTTTTCTAGTCACCTTGACTTGTTGACTTTCTAGTTAATATTTTTATAATTAAAATATTATTTATTTTTTAATTGTTTTATTGTTGGGTTTTAATTTAACCCTAAAAGATAGGGTTAATCTAATTAACCCTAACCCCTACCTAAACTATATAAGGGGACCTCTCCCCCTCTCTCACACACACAATTCATTCTTCCTCCTTTAGCTCACTTGGTCTGATTTTTTGCTGCGGCCTTCCTTGCTTCAGTTTGGTGTTCTTGCTGCGGCCTTCTAGTTCTCTTCTTGCTGATTGGGTATGCGGCCTCCTTGGACAGTTCTTGCTGGAGTAATTTGTGGCCCTCTCTTTGGATGCTCTCCCTTGCTGTTTTAAGGTGCTGCCCTCTCCTTGCGTTTGTTTCTCTTTCTGCTTTGGTACTGCGGCTCCTTCCTTGGGTTGGTTTGGGGTGCGGCCTCTTCCCTTGGTCTGGAACAAGTGCTACGGCTCCCTCCTTTAGCAGTGCGGCTCTCTCCTTGGTGACTGGTATAGGGTGTGATCCTCTCTTGCTGATCCCTAAGGGATTTTTCTCAGACTGCCGTTTGTCCTCTTGCTGGTACTGTCACCTTCTTGAGCTGCCGCTGTCTCTTTGATGCCACCTATGTTGCTGCCCCTGCTGTTTTGGTTTGAACAGTTTTGTTAAGGCTTTAAATGGCCGTTCTTTTGGACAGTAGTGTCCTTGCCTCAGCCTAGTATTTATTGTTTGCTATGGTGATTAAGTTTTCTGATATTTACTCAAAGTTCTTTTTGGCAAAACTGTCCACAAGATCATGATGAGATCTACCCTTGAGGGTTTAATCTATGATCATTATAACTTTTTCTGAGCATACAGAAATGAGGACAACAGAAAGCACATCAGGTAAATTTGTTCTTTGTTTTTGGCTAAGGTAATGTTCAGATTTTGATTTGGCTAATGCTCAAATCTGTTCATGTTCAGATATAGTTAAGAACTGTTTTCTTTAGTAATGTTCAGATCCATCATATTATTTCTGTGATTGGTTTACTTCAGAAATTTGAATTGATTGCTGACCTATATCTACTGTAGTAAATAAAATTAAAAGAATATTTCTGTTGTAGTTTACCCTTGAATTTCTAACAATATGCAACTCACCGATATACTTGGTCATGATCTTCTGGTTGCACTGGTCAATATCCAACTAGATGCACTTTTTTGAACTCTGCTATGTATTCCTGAACACTTTGTCCTTGCCTTTGTCTGAGGTAGTGCCACTTAAACTCTTGCTTCTCTTTGTATCCCATCAGGCAGAACTGGCTCTTCACAAGTGTCTTGAATAGGTCCCAATCCTCCACGTACTGCTTTTTCATAAGATACCTATATCTACTGTAGTAAATAAAATTAAAAGAATATTTCTGTTGTAGTTTACCCTTGAATTTCTAACAATATGCAACTCACCGATATACTTGGTCATGATCTTCTGGTTGCACTGGTCAATATCCAACTAGATGCACTTTTTTGAACTCTGCTATGTATTCCTGAACACTTTGTCCTTGCCTTTGTCTGAGGTAGTGCCACTTAAACTCTTGCTTCTCTTTGTATCCCATCAGGCAGAACTGGCTCTTCACAAGTGTCTTGAATAGGTCCCAATCCTCCACGTACTGCTTTTTCATAAGATACCTCTCTTAACACAGGCTCTCCCACCATAACAATACATATCCTTGCATCCTCAGTCGGGAAAAGAAGGTTTTTTCAACATTTGCAAACCACCCATAGCCACTGAAGCACACCTCCAACCACCTTAAACTAATTGCTCAGGTTTTCTGGGTCCATCTGATCGTCATATGGCTTGATGTCTACCTTTGAATCATCTTTGATTGGATTCTTGGGGGTCTGGTGCTCCTCATCTCGGTGAAATCTCTTTCCCTGGTCCTTCAATGGACTGCCTGGTTTCATCGTTTCACCCTGGGAGGTCTGGTGCTCCATTCTTGCACTTGTCCTACACCCGTGAACCAATTCTTGTGACAGGTCTACAATGCTTTCTACTTGAGATTACAGCTTCCAAAATCTAAGCTCATCTGCATCTATCTCACTATTGCCTGCCATTCTTTATCTTCTGGGTGCTCCGCTATGAGTTATGCCTTGAGAACTGGCTCTTCACAAGTTTCTTGAATAGGTCCCAATCCTCCAAGTACTGCTTCTTAATAAGATACCTCTTTTAACACAGGCTTTCCTACCATAACCATGCATATCCTTGCATCCTCAGTTGGGAAAAGAATATTTTTTCAACATTTGCAAACCACCCATAGCCACTGAAGCACACCTCCAACCACCTTAAACTAATTGCTCAGGTTTTCTGGGTTCATCTGATCGTCATATGGCTTGATGTCTACCTTTGCGTCATCTTTGAATGGATTCTTGGAGGTCTGGTGCTCCTCATCTCGGTGAAATCTCTTTCGCTGGTCCTTCAATGGATTGCCTGGTTTCATCTTTTCACCCTGGGAGGCCTGGTGCTCCATTCTTGCACTTGTCCTACACCCGCGAACCAATTCTTGTGACAGGTCTACAATGCTTTCTACTTGAGATTACAGCTTCCAAAATCTAAGCTCATCTGCATCTATCTCACTATTGCCTGCCATTCTTTGTCTTCTGGGTGCTCTGCTATGAGTTATGCCTTGCAACAATGGATCTCCAGTCGACATGTAGCCAAGTCTGGTCTTAATCATACACTATCTTCAGAAACAAAACCTCGCTCTGATACCAAACTGATCTGTATTGGTGGGCAAGTCAGAATGGCCAATGTATCTATGCTATGAATCCTAGTTGAGCAATTAATAAATTACTGTTCTTATGCTGTGGTTGTTTTATTACTTGCCCCAAAAGGATTAACTGCTAAGAAAAAATATTATTTACAACTATGCGACCATACACACACACAGAAACTTTACCCAGTACAAAACATATTTCAACTAGATAACCCTCTCAGGGAAGAATTCCAGATCTCTTTTAAAGCCTGTAGGCCACTGGGAGTGTTTGTAGCTTTTAAACTTATTCCTCTGTGATTTGAAGTTCACAAGGCCGCGGTTACAGTGTCTCACACTCCTGGATGGGTTCAGAAGCTTTCCCAAATATGGCTCTCTTTTTCCTCTGCTCTGCAAACTTTGGCTGTTAGTTCCCAATTGTTCAACCAACCAACCCATCTCTGCTGTGGTCCCGCCTTAAAGTAGCATTCTCCCCAAGAAATTGTCACACCAGCCCAATAACTGCTTGATCTGAATCATTCTGGCTTCCTGTCCTTTCAGTTTCATCTCACATGTGTGGAGGGTCACGTGTAGTTCATGTAGGAGCCAGGTGTCTGCTGGTCATTGGCCTTGGTAGGTGATGGTGGCTGTGGCAATTGCATTAGAGATGAATCACCTGTTGAAGGACTTTCTGTCAATGACATGCTTGTTGATGATTCTTCTTGTCGACATCCACCTTGTCGGCCATTCGCATCCCACTTGTCTGTCAGTCTGATTGTCAGTTTTCTCATGGGACTTAACCACTTTGAGGATACAATTTTGGATCAGCGACATTATCTTAGTTGAATGAAAGGGACAGTGTATATCTTCATTGATGTATGTAGAATCCCAGAACATTGAACATTGTTAGCATTCATGCATCTGTTTTCATTGTATGATAGAAAACTCTGTTGTTTCTGTCCATGGCTGAAGATCTTAGAAAGCAACCTT
Organism: Picea engelmannii; assembly: GCA_009831015.1. Classification (NCBI taxonomy): domain Eukaryota; kingdom Viridiplantae; phylum Streptophyta; class Pinopsida; order Pinales; family Pinaceae; genus Picea; species Picea engelmannii. The sequence goes on along the minus strand of ML779246.1, from coordinate 255,674 downwards.
TTTTCCATATTTCCTGCCTAGATTATGGACTTAAGGACTAATCTGTTGCATTGGCCATGTATTATGGAATCTGGATGCATCAAGTATTTTTCATTTTCTCAGTTATAATTTTTCCTAATTAAAGGATGTTGAAATTCGGTTTGAGGATTGCAGGTGGTCACTTGGAGCAATAATGTATGAGATGCTTGTTGGCTACCCACCATTTTATTCAGAGGATCCATTGACAACTTGCAAGAAGGTATTTGCTAAAACTGGTCATTTTCTTTCTTTTGGATGCTACTGTTGTGGCTGCCTAGTTTTAGGTGACACCCTGCAAAAGTTCAAGATATTGCAGGAATCACCCGATAATTTTAGGTATGTGTACTCTTCATAATGTAAGACATTTTCTGTATTAATTTCCACAAAAAAAGGACATGCGATGTTACGAGGATATTGGGAAACTGACTACAAAATATATTAAGTTATTTTGACTCATACAAGCCTCCAAATCTATGATATAGGTGATGGTGTGTATACCTATGGAATTATTTGGATTGTGCGCTTTGTTGAGTTTTAACTTTATTTGGCTGTTAAGAATCATGATACCTGGTCTCTTGTGATTTGTTCTAACTTGTAAATAGACATAAGGACAACTTAAAAGGATTTTGAATCTCATGAAAGGTGTAGATTTAGAAAGTTTGTCCAGTTTTGTCCTTTGTAGATGGTTAACTTCATCTACTGTGTCCTACTCTCTGTTCACCACAGTAGCAGAAGTTTCACTAAATGTCACAGTCAACACTGAAGACAATGCTGGAAATGTGCCTAACATGAGTTTGAAATTGAAATTGAACTTATAATAATGTTCACTAAAGACCAAAGTAGGTCAAAGGGACTAGAGTTCACATCCTTCAAGAGAAGCCCATACAAGTTCTGACAGGTGCAAGAGGCCTTGCAAAAAAGAGAGCAATTAAATAAAAGGAGTACAACAACTCCAGGAAATGAAACAACATAGCCTGGGTATATAAAAACCCTAAAGTTACCTTTTTAATGCAACATATTTTTATTTAACAATTCAAATTATGACATGCATTTAGTATTAATATATTGCTGAAAATATAACAGCCCTTATTATAGAAAACAAAAAAACTAAAGTCGCAAACATTTGAAATTCTTTTTGTTTGCACATAAATAGAAAAAACCTACTGGCATTAAAATGGATATTAAAGCTCTCTTGGAAAAAATGAGGATATAAAACATCTGAGCAACATTCTTGAAAAATAGTAAGAAATGGACATCTCCCCATGCAAACTGTTTTTGCTAACTAAGCTTTACACAGTTTTTGCAACGACAAATATTATGGAGAAATGGTTAAAGAGATTTAATTTTGGTGAAAACAAATATGCCTAGAAAATTAGAAATTTAAATTGAAATTGTACTACTGTTATCAAGTAATCAAAAAACTGTCTGTGGGATTGAAAGACAACTCAGCATGTAAGGTACATCCAATGAAGAAGTCCTTGATGCATCTTCCAAGAAAAATACATTAATACTAATTTATTTGTAAAGAAATAATAGAGATTCAAGAACAAAAGAGAAGAGGAGAAAATGACTTGTCTATTATTTCAGTCGAAGACAGTCTACTTTTGAAGTATACTCTGTAAAAGTGTTGTAAATAAATTAAAGAGATTGGATAAATTCTGAAATGTTGGTTCCGGGAACTTGTCAAGATGTTCTTGATTCTCAGATATCGGAAACTATTTGGAACCTAGGGCTGTGCTTTTTGTATACAGAATATTTATTTGGGATCATTGTTATTGTGCATTAAGGTATCTTCCTGTTTTATGATTTTCTATGTGCAGACTTGTTTCTGCATGGTTTGTGGGGGCATCATGATTTCCATTTCCTTGTGAGACATTTATATTCTTTTTCTTTGCTAAAAGATGATAAAGTTTTTGCTATTTAATGTTTACAGATTGTTCATTGGAGGCACTACTTGAAATTCCCTGAGGAGGCTAGGTTGTCACTGGAGGCTAAGGATCTTATTCATAGATTATTATGTGATGTTGAACACAGGCTTGGTTCTAGAGGTGCTAATGAGATAAAGGCAAGATCCTTGGACTTTCTATCCAATTTTTACAGGTTCATGAATGCCCTTTATTGAATTGTCCTTGATCAATCTCATTTTCTAAACAGCACATCTAACCTTTATATTCCCTCATCAGGCACATCCATGGTTTAAAAGCATTGTATGGGATAAGCTGTATGAAGTTGAGGCAGCATATAAACCAGCGGTCAATGGGGAACTTGATACACAAAACTTTGAAAAGTTTGATGAAGTATGGCCTTATTGGTTTTTTGAATTAGCTTTGATTCCATGCTTTTGTTATTTTGAACAATTTTTTGCTTTAGTATAGTTTTCGAGGGTTGCATCTCTGGTCTCGCTTGTCTCCATCTCTAAAACCAGAGAGAAACAGTTCATATGTCATCCATGCTTCTTGCGTGTGTACTATATGCTTATGGTGAATGCTTGCCATTATGCATGTTATGTTAGCTCACTTTGTAAATTATGTTATCATTGACTATGCACTGTAAACAGAGTTGTGACATATGAATCTATTTGTTTTAAGATTTGCTTCAGCCTCCAATCTACTATGGCTGCTGCTGAAGTTCCTAAAAGGTTTGTTAAATTACTCCTTACATTTCAAGCTAAAATGGTTTGCATCTATTTTTTTGAAAATCCGACTCGGACTTGGAATCGGCCGAGGTTCAACTCAGACTTGACTCAGAATCAGACTGATTTCATTTTTTGACTCAGTTTACTAAAAACTACGTAAAATATTAAAATTTTAATGAAAAGAATAAGTTTAAAGATTCCAAACCATTAGAGACAAAATATGCAAAGTCTGCTAATGTATATAGTATATACCATGTAAGGGTGAATATATCAAAATGGCATCGAATGCAATACATATCTGAAACAAAATACATAATCAATGAGGCTTTAAATGGCCTGCAGAGTCCAAAAAACAACATGCATGTTACTACAAGCTACTGGCCTAATACATATCATCTATGTTACAGGATCCATCCGGCCCGGTGGCTAGATTCCCAGGTCTGATATGGATTCGGATCCGGATCTGCCCAAGATCTACCCGTGACAATGCAGACTTCCATTGACTAGATGTGATTTCTATTTGGATTTCCTGTAACTGTAAAAGAGTGGGTCGTTTGGTGAAAGGCCATTCCAGGACCTTGTCCATAACTGACTGAAGCCGATTTAAGAACCTGGTTGGTTTTACCCGTTGGTCGCAACCATTTGCTTATCTGATTTGGTTAGTCAGGCTATTTCAGGACCTGGTTTCTTTTACCCATTGATCACAACCACTTGCTTGGCTGCTTTATTTGGTGGGCTCGATCCATTCATTCTGCTGATTGGTTTGTCGGCTCGCCGGAAAGATTGTGGATGGTCTTCATTTTTCATCCAAAGGGTTGTGGGCTGCCTTTGTTTGCCGCCGATGCCGGAAGGGTTTGTTGGCACTATTTATAATTATAACTTAAACTTTTTCCATTATTTATAATTATAACTTATATTTTATAATTCATAAATTTTAACATGTTTATAAAGTTGTTATATATATTAATAATTTGATTTATAAAATTATATGATATATTTTTAATTATAGAAGTATTAAATTATGTATTATAATTAAGTTATAATTGTATATAATATATAATATAAGTTTTGTATTATTAGTTGTAAGTATTATAAATATTCTATATATATATAATATATATAAGTTATATATTTAAAAATGTTTTTATATATATATTTTTTATGTAAATTTAAAAAAAAAAATATAAAAATATATTTATATTCTTTGTACTTGCTATTTCCCTACTGAATCTGGATCCCGGGTTTTAAAAAAACTGGCGGATACGTATCCGATTCTTGGTGACTTAGCATATTATTGATCAACATGATCAATCATCAAACTCATCACCACTGCTAGAAGTGGGATCAAACTCACCACCACTTTCCCAAGCTCACACTAAATCACGACTCTTTAATGCTGCTCTCTTCTTGTCGAGACATCCGATATATTTAGAAAGTAGATGTTGTTTACTTCTCTCCTATACTGTCTTAGTTTATTGACCCAGGGTTCATTTTTGTTCGGGTTTCCAACAAAGCCTCTAAAACTATCAGCCCTCCTGGTAAACCAGAAGGCAACGCAACACACAGAATGCGCTGCGTAGTCTCACCCGAGATAGCTTTAATGGGTGGCTGTAATACTTAGGTGTTTACAGCCTAGGATTGAGTGGGAGATAAGCGAGCTAAATATTGAACCATTATTATGACTTATAAATACAACATATTGTTATTCACGATTTATGCAGTAGATCCATAGGCTTATTCCCTTAATATCGCAAAAGCACTAAACAAGCAATAGAATAACTCATTCATTCAACACAATGATAACGGCTTCAGGCAATAAGATATGCAAACATTCATCACATAACACAGATGTTACCATGGTTCACCCCCTCTTGGGGCTACGTCCACAAAGATTTGGCTCTCAGCTCTTTTATTATATTATGTTCGCATCTACAGCGCCGCACGCTTACAACTCTTCTCAGTCGGGTGAGATCTATATGAGGTGGACTAGATCGCACCAGGCTCCACAGCCTGCGATCTAACCCTCAAGATCTACCTTCCCTCGCCCTCTTTAGCTCAACAGCTTATACAAAATAGGTCTTACAGCAAAACATTCCATATCGCATCAACTCATGCGTAACTTACAATAGCATAATAGTAATCCGTCACTACTTGAACTGAACCACACAAAAGCCAACAACCCCCTATGATACCTACGTGTTGCTATTTATACATTTTGGGCTCTTCAGCCGTTTACAATACCTTACCAAAACCCTAACCTTACTGTCGTTAGGTCTTCCTCCTGTGCGTGTGTGCTGTTCTTCCTTCCAGCTGTTGCTTTCCCTTGCATGCACGCGTGCTGTTCTCTCTTCTAGCTGTCGCTTTGCTCGTGCATGCTTTCTTTCCCAAAAACGCCATGCTTTTCCACTTTGGCCTTTGGCCTGCCTCCAACAGTAGATAAAAAGGAATCTGTATCTTGAAATGGTGGTGAAATGGTGGCTAAATACACCTATTACTATTGCCAAGTAACCAAAATGTGAGCAATACTGTTGTTCAGATTCAGTGCCTGGATGAAGCCATGAAATTTAGAATGTTCGAATGAATTATTTTACAAATTTAGGTAAGCCTTACAGACCTGTAGGATAAAACATACTTGCACAATATGTACAAAGATATATTTGAATAAATGATTGATAATTTGCAATAGCATGTGACATTGTCTAAATATACATTGAACAGTCATGTGCATGAAAAGTCTGGTCTTTTGTATATAGTTGACTGTGTATATTTTAATGTTTTATTTATTATTTATATATTTATTACTATATATTTTTCATTTATATTATGACCCAAGGGGTTATCTCAATTGGTTGTCGCCAATGCTATGGGGCATTTGGCTTCTTCCATGTTGGCAGGTGCCTTTTTCAAATCCCTCCTGATTGAGGCACACTAGTTTATGCTGATGGGTTTGTTAGGGATGCCAACCAAAAATGTGGGGAAACATCCCTTGGGTTTCCTTGCAAGGTTTTCCTTGAAAAAAATCTATTATTTATATTCTTATTATTATTATATTATTACACAATATGTCTAAGGTATATATTGACTAAATGCTTTGGCCTCAAAGCATGATTAGAGAGGATGTTGTTGATTGAAGATCATGTTTTCTCGAGGACATATAGGCTGCTCCTTTGGGTAGTGTTCCTCTGCAGCCATTCTTCTCCTCTGATTGTGAACTGATTATTCCATTATTAGGGGGTTCAAATCCATTTAGTTTATAAGTTTTACCTTTCCATCTAAATTTCATGAATTGCTTTTGAATATTTGTGGCGTAAGTACCTAACTGCATCAACCATGTAGCACCTAATAATATGCCCATTCCCCAAGTGGTAAAGTATCTCATTTGTAGTTTGAAATTTTGTATTTGTATGGATACTTTATGGCACTTTTCTATCCTTGTGATCACTCGGCAATATGCATCCATAACTGTGAGATCTTTGGTAGGATATATAAAGAGGTTTAATCTTTTAGCAACATTGACATTGCGGAAGTTATATGCACTTCGAAAATCTATGAGTATTTTGGCATCTTTATTTTTTACAAGTCCTCCAAGTTTCACGGTCCTCAGTTGTTGAATTCCTTTCATAGTTGCTAGTGAAATTCAATGAATGTTTTTTTTCCCTTTTGCATATGTTTTTGTTTTGGTATCCAATCTACATAGCATTGGTAACGGTTCTTACCTTTTTGTCCTGTCCCTTGGTTGTGAGTCCTGTCAAGGTGTTGTAGATGAGGAGGAACATGTTTAAGTTCTTTTGTTAGTGTAAGTGAGACCCCGCTTTAATTGATGGCTTCATTCTTTATTAGTCTTTCCATACTCTTAGGATGTGGGTGATGGATACTCAAGACATCTTTGGGGTAGATTCTTTCTTTTCTGCAACTATGTCAACAACCACATTGTACTCACCTTCACATCGGAGTCAGTTATGGAATCATTTGAGCTTTCTGAATTATTGTGATTGGTGTTATGTCCCTCACAATAGTAGTAGTTGTTTGGTTCTACACTTCGGCAGGGTGCTCAGTTTTCTTTGCACCAAGCACACTTGGGTTCTCTTTTTTCAGATGTAGAATTCCGTAGGTTTGGAGGTGTGTAATAGAACATCATCCATTTGATGAGGTGGAAGCTTGATGTTGGCTCACAACACTTTGTTCATTTTTGTGAAATGGAAGCTTGTCGCTGGCATGCAAAACTTTATTTGTTTTGCATGAAGGATACTTGACATTGACCTGCAAGCTTTCTGTTCACAGGTTTAGGCTTATTTTTTTTACTTTTCAATGGATTTTATGTTATGCATGTCTATCTTGGTTTATATATTCTGCTTTAGACCAACGGTATGTTTGAACTAATTGATCTGGAGATAACCCTGGCACGTGGGCTGCAAGTACTTTCAATCCACTGTTGTATTCTTCTGTTGTTCCCTTTTGTTGTAGTCAAATAAGTTTAACGAAAATGCCCTCTTCTTCCATGTCTTAAAAGTTTCAAAGAAGTCCTTGAACATATCTTAACTTACGATATATTGGTCATCTGAGTTGTTGACCACAAGAACCAGGTTGTTGATCACATGAACCAATTGTATGCAGGGAATTCCATATGTATTGATGCTATTGTATTTTTTTCATCATCTTGAGCATGCTATAACTCAAAATATCTTTTAGTGTTATTGATCCATTCCGTGCCTTTACTATTATCCTGTCCATCAAATTTTGTCATTTCTTGTTATGATGTTGTGACTTTGTAAATTATCCAGCATGGTCATTATATCGTTAAGTTTATTTTTGAGGATATCCCATCTATTGTTGTCTTCGTTTCTCATTTGCATGTATTCATTCCTATCATCCATTGCCATACTTATTATCCATCCACTGTTATTGTCCTCGTTTTATTTGTTGAATGTTTTGAACAAATCTTTCGGTGCTTTGGATAAATCCTTTGTGCTTTTTTGACATTACCAAGTCCATACTACATGTTGTTGATCTCATCCTGGTATTGATTGATGTCCATTGGAAGCACTAAGGTCTTCAGTGTTAACCATTTTGGTGGTTGTTTTCCTTGCTGAATCCAATTTTTATTGTACAGAACCGTGTTGGCTCAGTCTGAATTTTAATGATTTTTGTTTAAACTTTATATTATGGTTGGCCCAGAAAAAATTATAAAGTCCTAATTTGTATAAATAACCCAAAATGTTTGGCAATATCTCCCACCAAATTGCTAGGACTCTGCACCTAGGGTTTCTGTGGATCTGTTTGCTGATTTTGGCACTATATCTCTGTCTTCAGCTCGTTTCTTGCCTTCGGTGGGTAGAGTTCCTATCTTGGGCCAGTTCCTGCCCCCCCATGTTTCCTGTATGCAGTTTCCCTACGTGGTAGCATGGCAGTTGGAGGCTTGTTGTGTATGGCTTGTGGCTAGGCCCTTGAGGGTATGAAAGATTTTCTTCTCCTGCACATTGAAACAATTTGGATTAAGCAACCTCTGATAGCAATTGTTACGGACCTGCGGGATAAAGTATACTTACACAAGATGTACAAAGATATATTTGCATAAATGCTTTCTAAGTGATAGGTGATGATTTACAATAACAAATGACATTGTATAAATATACATTGAATAGTCGCTCATGAAATGTCATGTCTTTTGTACACCGCTGACTTAAATATATTAGTTTAATTGCTGTTTTATTTATTATTGATTATTTATATATCTATTACTATATATCATTATTTATATTATTAAATTATTATGTAATGTACCCTGGGTATCACAAACTATTAGAAGCTGGCACTTCAGGTTAGTATAATGTTATTATCATATCTTATATATTATCGTAACATTTTAACAAATTTGTAACTGGCAATGATAATGGAGATTTGAAAATAACGTTGTGTACAAGAAAATATTATTTTGGGAGAAATTCAGATTTGAAACTGAGAGTATATACAGAAGCTCCTATAAAGTTATGCCTCATGAGCCTTTTCTGTTTTTCTGAAAATGTTGCTGATTCTGTTTTGTTGTAATCTTAACAATCTGAATTTGATGTGTTTTTCTTTCTTTTTAACTGTTATAAATCCAAATACTTCAAGGATTTGTTGGTTTGTGTTGCTTTATTTAATTGATCAGTCAAGTATTTAGATGCTATTATTTTCTGACTAAGCTGCATTTTTAATTTTAATATTAGGTTGAACCTCCATCTCAGACGAGAACAGGATCAGGACCATGGCGGAAGGTTCGTTTGCTAGACAAAAAAGGATTCTCTTCATCTTATCAGTTGTCTCTCAGTTTTTTTCTTTCATGTACTTAGATTGCCCGTTTTTCTAGTCAATTTCTGTTTTGTAATTTTGGATGAGTTTCATTCATTTTATTGTTAGTTTTTTAACTGATAGATATATTTATGAACTAGTCCAATAAAATATGATTGTAGAAATGATCAGTCAACACGTAAGAAAACTATAATTTAAACGACAAAGGCAAACAAGTCAACGAAATCCAGTACAGAAATGGAGGATGAAGTAACCATGTCATTTGATCCCACAATCTGAATCTACCTCACATGGAATAGAAATTCTTATTGGGTTCATATTCTCTTCAATTTACTCGAGTATTAGAGCAATCCCCTGTTAGACTCTATAAGAATAGTAAAATAATGTTCTGGTCCGTCACAAATATAGCTTAACCTAAAGCTTATCATCTTATACTGATTTTGGATACCTACTGTCAGGCCCAGGAAGGCCTAATCTACATATTTTAGGAGAGATGGAAATTTAAAATACTAAACATCCATAAAAGGTCCTCCCCTTTGGAAGACATCTATGGTTCTATTAAATTTTAAGATGTGCTAGGCTCAAGCATGAAGTTTATTTCATTTAGCATGTACTTGTACCATAAACAAATGCAGCAACACCATACACAAGTGCTGCAATAACCAAGATCACAAGAAGAATAACCATGCACAAGAACACAAGAAGTATCCTGGGAAAACCCTTCTCAAACAAGGGAAAAACCCAGCAATCCTTTGCTATATTCTCAAGAGAAGACCCCCCAAACCATAAACCCTAGATGCACACAAGAGGGTGCCCTACAACCTTGAAACTAGCGCCCAAGAGAGGTGCACACTTCAGCAGTACAAGTAGGTCTGAAATTTCCAAATGACAAGTGTGAGAGTGTGTAATCCTCAATGGAGATTCACCTCTATTTATACAAGACTAGACACAACAATAGATGTATCTCTTGGCACAATAGGGCCGACCTCAATAACTCAGTAATATAATTAATCATTAGTTAAATATTAATTATCTTTCACATATGGTGGGGCCGACTTGTACCCTTTACATTACAAATTAGGGTTACAAGTAAATCTCACTCTTAGACAATATAGCAAGTATTTCACACGTCCACTAGTGCTTAGCCACTAGGGACATGTCCACTTGTGCTCAGCCACAGGGACGCCATACTCAATAGATCTCTATCTTAAATGAGTCCACAAGAGAATCATCTGGAGTACCATCTCAACCCGACTCATCTGAGTCCACAGGAGTACAAGGAAGGAGACCATCTCAAGCTGACTCAACTCAGTCAAGAGGAGTACAAAGCAAGAGACCTCACGTCATCACAACTCAGTCCAGAGTCTGACGCACACCCATCACATGGGCACACCCAACACCTGGGCTCCCTCACACAGATGTCTCAACTCAGTCCAGAGGAGAACGATTTGGAGGATGTCTCATGAAGCTGCAATCAACAACAGGTTCCTGGTTCTTCAGAAACCGTAGATTTTATTATTATGGAGGCATGATCATATTGATATCTTTAGGACACCAAGTGATATACTATTGTGCTGTTGTTATTGGGTGACATATTCAAGACTGTGAAATTGATTCATATGGTGTGCCTTTGAGGGCACGTTTAGAAATTTTCAGTATATGGATTCTTGAATATTGGGAATATGTCATTAAATTATGATATTACATATTTACTCCATACACTACAAGTGATATATATTGACATCTGCAGCTTGCATGAGAAAACATGAGCCAAGGTCCTTTTTTGAGCAGGACACGTGTCTTGTTTTCAAGACACACGTGTCGTGTGAACATGACACGTTCTAAAGAAGTGTCAGACACGAATTAGGTCGAATCGTGTCCGACACGCTGGACACGACATGGCAGGGGGTTTGGACGTGTCATGTGACTTAGCAAATATCCAATAAGCACATAAAATGTCTGTGATACAATACAATGAGTTCAAGACCCAATTATATAGTTAATTATGGGAAGGGTCATGACCTTTTGGTCACACTCCTATATATACTATTATATTGTATTAATATATATAATTATTTTAAAAGTCAATGTGGCTTGCCAAGTTGGTGGAAGAGAGTAGCCAATATAGCCCTCACCAGAGTTGAATTCCTACCAAGTAACATGCTAGTGCTTGTGCCCAGGTTGTGTATGCGCACCATTGCACACAACAACGGTTGGGGCTAGGTGCAAGTGTTGAGCGACTTTGGTGGAATAGGTACCCCTCATTTGTGATTGCTTGGTGTAAAGCAACCAAATTGAATGCTGCTAATGGTTCTTCTGTAATGCTAAATCTGGGTGTATTAGTCTTGTTACATCTTCAACTTGCATCTAAGTGTAAAAATCCCTAATCCACAAATGCAACTTGAGGTAAACTTAGGAACCTTAGTATGGTTCTCCTCTTCACTTATGGCTGGCTCTCTAAAGGCCAAGGGGGTTATCCCTAAAGTATATGATGAAATGTAACTAAGTCTAGATTATTTGTTGTTTAAGAGCCCAAGACTTAGCAAGTAAATCTTAATGATGATAACTATTATGATGCAAAGATTTACTTTATGAAATAATACTGAGCTAAATCCAATATGAAATATAACGTTGAAAGTACAAGGATTCAACACCGAAGGAAAGCTTAGATGTGATGCTTGAAGCTTCATACAAGTCAATTGCAGCATTAGAAAACCAAGCATACATCAACTAGATCCAACTTAGATAAAACAGTTTATAATTATATGGATCCATGAACCAGCTTTGCTTTTATGATCTTACTTAGGGCAATTTCCAGATTTGAACAAGTGGTTAAAACCACACGTTAAACCTATCCAATTGATGTGAAATTAAGCTCGATAGGTTAACTTTAAACGGATCTCATAATAAATGGGGCATTTGAAGATGAGGTAATCCTATGACTTTGTCTCATGCAGGTGGAAAAGTTTGTAGATCTTATCTAGCCGAGGAAGATGATGATCAGTTTTTCCTTGGAGTTGACGCAAACCTACTCTAACCTACTCTAAACTAGCCAAGAGGGATCTTGAGGGAATGCACCCAGTGCTTGCTTGTATATGTGGGTTGACCAATAAGGGTGCCTGTCATGGTTCATAACAATTCTTGGATCCCAAAATTTTCATCTACCCCTTATATAAGATCGAAACTTGGTCCCAAATTTATGCTGTGCTCATCTCCATATTTCATGTTCATCACCCCCTGAAGTTGAAATGTCTCATAATTGTCAACTACTTCATTTCATCATATAGTTAGAATATAGGCACACATAATCACCCTTGTACCTACTTAGGTGGTTTATTCCACAACTTTACTCATCATGGTCACTAGGGTGCCATGGAAAACATGCATGCCCGGAATTCGTTCATCACCAATTGTACTATGAAACATGGGGTTACAACATGCCCTTCATTGGTCTTATAAAATCTTCTAACATGACCACAAATGGGGTAAGCATGCCTTTTACAGGTCTTAAAGCCATATGTGTAGTTACATTATCATGACTTAACAATAAAGTTTTAAAACATTTCAAATATATTTTCATATGGTTCGTTCTTTCCCTTAATTCAAAATAGGACCATCACCTGCATAACATCATTTTTTACTTGAATTTCGTCAGAAAATATGAAAGGAGGACTTTAAGGATGCTTACTTAATTTGCTTGAAATTTTGCGATATGGTATTACTTTTTGTGCTTCTTGTTCTTACCTTGCTTTTGCTGTTCATTCTTCATTCCTTTACTTTTTGTGCTTGTGCTGTATCATTTCACTTTTCCTTTCTTTTGTTGTGCCATTTAATCTGTCTCTAACTATTTCATTCGTGTTCAAGAGTCGGTCTTCTTTCTTTTTACTTCTTCTTGATGTCTTCATCTTCTTTCACTTTCTTCTTTCTTTTACTTCTTGATGTCCTCATATTCTTTTTCTTTCTTCTGTCATCTTCTTTTGTTTAGATGCCATATGGAGTCTTCATTCTTTGTTCTTTAGCTATATAAAATCTTCTTCATTCTTCATTTGTCTTCTTATTTCTTTACTTGCATAAAATGTTGTTTGTTGGAGTGATATCAAGGTCCACAAGACAATTAATTACCTTGGTTTGGCAAACTTAATTGACGCAACACTGTCACTGTGACATTATGACACAACTCAAACATTGACGTGACTTTGGTTTTGGCTTTAACTTGATTCGACTGACTTCCCACTCTCAACAACATCTACTTGACTTGACTAGGAAAAATTCAATAGGGTTATCTAACTTGACTTGCCTAGGAAAAATACAAGAGGGCTATCTAACTTGACTTGACTAGGAAAAATGCAAAAAGGGCTTTATCTGACATAACTTTTATTTTTGGACTCAATACAATACCTTTCACAAACTTCAGCCATCTTCAACTTGGTCACCAATTTTCGGAATAACCCTCCTTTTTTGACCTTTATGAAACCATCACACTCTGCAAACACATATTTGAATGACCTCAATACATGTCTTAAAGGAGACATCTTCTTCCTAGATATTATTAGGAGGAATTATTTTCTATATAAATAGAAAATTGTTATTGGATTTCCTCAATGTGGGATAAATTGATATTCAACTGCCAGAAATAAATATATGTATACCTCTTGGGGATGTTTTCTTTCTCGTAGTTTGTTTTGACTAGGACCTATGTGGGTTGCTATGATCTACTACAATCTGTGCTTTGTGCTTGGTATGATTTGATCGATTTAATCTCTTCCTTTTTTTTGTGCAATTTGGACTTGATCAAGATCTAGTATGTGATCTCTTGTTGTGTGATTTCTTGAATGAATGCTAGTTTTTTTCCTTGATTTTCTCCTCAAGAATCCCAGGGATCGACCTCATTCTCTTTAATGGTTTTGGTGCTATTCTTGATCTTAGAAGAACCAAGAGACTATCTTGGTGGCCATACCTCCTGCTATAGGATCGCCCTCTTTGATTAGTGAAGAGTTTGCATGGTTGATTCCTTCCTCTTTGTCAGGGTTAATTGGTTGATCTATAGCTGTTTTAAAGATCTTCTTTAGACTATTTGTCTCCCTCTTTGTGAAACACTTATGTTAATCCCATGGACAGATGGATTGATTTTCAAACAGAGGTTCTATAATCTTGTGTGTCTTTCAATAGATCCATTGAGAAGTGACCATTAACATTGAATGATTAGGTAATAAAGGTTCATCCTGCGCATGAAGCCAAACAAGAAGCAATATTGCTTTCATTGTGTTCTTGAACTTTTACAAGAAAAGCAATTATCTTTAATGACAGTTGAAAGCTGTCCAGCTGCATGGAAATCTCACTTAGCATAATGGCTTGATGCCTTGGAGGCTGGAGCTATACACAGATCCTGAATGAGATTTTTGTCTTTTGAATGAATTACTAGAGTAGAGAATTGTGGGGAGAGTGATCAAGGTTGACCAAGTTTCCAATAAAATACAGTAAAGTGGGTATCGATTTATACTAAGTCACCCAAAAGAAATAAAGATAAAATAGAAAATAGAAAACTACAAATATAATACATGTTTACACATGTTTACTAGACTAAGCCTCATCAAAATGACAGCTGAACAGATCAAAGTCATGTAATATAAGCATGCTAACATTTCGTGGTTTTAAATACAAGAAAAATATTGTGTAGTTTTTGGAGGAATTCTTCTGTGAATTTCAGTGAAAACCTTTGGTCTTTATTCTTAAATTTTCAGGAACCTGTAGTAAACGTGAAGGCCAATATACTGGAACTTCTGAAATATGAAACTTTGGGCTTAAATCTACCTACCCATCACTATAGGCATTACTCTCATATCTTCAGGCTTTGTTGGTTGGGCTAACCAAAGAACAATACAGATCCACTTGGAAAAAAGGTTGACATGTTCAACTAATATGTTTTAAATGGCTCTCACATGAAAAGTTTAACCTTTGGGACCTCTGAGAAAAAGGGTTGGTGGTTTTCCTAGGAATTCTCCAATGTTTATAACATGAAAAAAATGGCCTTTGTTTACAGGAAAATATTCTTTACCTTGCTCACCTTTATTCAATGTTTTTTGGGATAAGTAAATCTGTGAAGGAGTAATCATTAAGGTGACCCTTTGAGGAAGAAATTGCTTATTCAACATTCTTAATCTTCACATCTCTAATTACATTTCAATTGAGACAATGATTGGTTGATCCACTCACCTCAATGATGGCATGTTCAATGAGATAAACAAGATCGTTTATCACCTAAGTCACCAGACACGTGGACACGAGACACAGAGGACACGGAAATACGAGTGTCGGACACGGGCACAGCGACCCCTCGAAACAGGACACGGAGGACACATTATATATATATATATATATATATATTAAATTATGAATTACACATACAAAATTAATAAAATTGTAAACATTTAAATTTTACATGAATGATGATGATGATACATATTACAAATTCATTATTCAATCTTGAATCACACAATGATACAACTAGTACTAACATAAATCATGAATCATGATAAATATTAAAATCATAATGACAAACATTGAAATTTGGAACACACAAGAAATTTAAACCATAAACTACAGTTTTCTCATTAAGTCATCAAAATCAAAATGTGTTACATAGACACCAACTCCTGAGTCACTGCTACAGGCTACAACCTACAACCACAGGCTACTATAGGTGGGAATGCCAGTGGCAAATACAAAATAAGGTAGAACAAGATACTAGAATCGTAGATGGAAGAATCCCATAGCACAAGACTGTCGCTAGTCACTGGTCAGTAGTCTACTCATCTGGCTCCATGTCATACTCATCATCATCATCAAAATCAATGTTGTCGCCACTTCTCTCTCCTCCAATCTCTGGTTGCTCTGCATGATCATCCAATCCAATCTGTGGAACTGGATCTGCTGCTGTGGAGGATGACCCCTCAAGAGGAATATCATCCTCAAAAGCGACCGGCTCTAGCATTGGGTCATTAAGATCCATGTTGGTCAATGCCAACGCAACAATGTCGTCCAAACCCATATCATCAGGAAAGACATCCCACATCTTTGTCTTTCCCTTCAACCA
>ML779246.1:226510-238279 GCA_009831015.1 Picea engelmannii | reverse complement strand
ATTTTCTCCACCTGCCTCTTTGCCTTAACCAACAATGTGGTTCTTAGCCTCTCTGAACCAGGAGGCATGTACCCTGCTGGAGCCCCTTGAGTTAGACCTCGACACATCTCAATAAACAAAGGAGACCGTGCAACATTAAATGAAATGAAGTTGAGGTAGAAAAAAAACCCAATGGTAAGATCCAACTCATCTCGCCTCTCTTGCTGAAATATCTTGTCCATTGGACCCATTGCATGCCTCTTTCTTGTTGTTGCACTCCCACCCCCAAAAGGGTGTTTGCTAGATGGTTTCCTCAAGAATGGAAGAGGATCCTCATTCTTGGTTTTCCTAGATGCTGCTGCCACAATCCCCTCGCCAACATTGGCCTCTCTTTCCAGTTCTCTTCGTTTGGATGCACTCACTCCTTGACATGCTCAAAGTCCACAAGGTGTGCCCAACAAATGGCCCTTTACTCGGAAGTAGGTGCTTGTAAATTGAGTTTTGCAAAAACTACATATCCAAAGAATATTACCTCCCCCCTTTAACTTGGATCCGGGCCCTTGATGTCTTATGACATACTTCCACAATGGATACTTTGATTCTTGAGCTTGCTGCCTTGCTAAAACAACATGTTTTTCAGCCTTTGAACTTGTTGCTGCAGCCCCACTTCTAGCAGATGGAACACTAGCTGACCCTGTTGAAAATGAAGGAGGAGGGACAACATTAGTGGGAAAATCCCTCCCTTTCTTTTGCCCTCTTCCAACTGCCCTTGATGATTGAGCCATGACTGCTGTGACAAAGTTCTTGGACTGCTGCTGTAGAAAAAAACTTGAAGAATGGTGGACAAATCCACTTGCTTGGCACTTGGAATCCCTTCTCACACTCTACCAAAGCCCTTTGCTTCTCTCTAACCTTTCTTGCTGCTCCAACCTGTGGTTAAAATGAGAGAAAAGCAAGTTAAAAATCGTTTTTAAGGGCACACGGGCTGCCTTTCTATGGGACACGTGTCATGATTTCGTGACACGGTTTTAGGTAGTGTCGGACACGTTTTAAGTACGTGTCATGTGCACATGACATGTCACTCCAATGAATTCGACATGTGTCACAACGAATCATGTCGGATTCGCTAGACACGAGACACAGAGGGGGGGTTTGGACGAATCCGGTTACACAGTTTATCATTGAATTGACAGATGTATTTTTGCAAGTATATAAAAATTTATTGAGTAATAAATGATTGATAAGATTGATGATGTTGTAATGAGCCTTGTGACAGTATACTTATATGCATTGACTGTTCATGAGGTGAATGGATGTATGTCCTTTGACCTTTTATTAGCCTAATTAATATTATTTATCATTATTATTATTATATTGATATTTACGTTTGTTACATTGCCACCCTCTTAAGGAATGCTTTGTCCTTAAAGCATAGTAAATAGGATTCTTTCTAGCTAAGTATACTTTCTTGGCGACATCATCTTTATCTTTGTTTGGTTGTAGGGGCCTGACTTGGTTCTTGATTCGAGTGTTGGTGAGGTTCCGTTGTAGTGTATGCATCATATTTTGAGTCTGTCAACTTGTTTGTTTGATTGTGTTTCTTGACCCTTTTTCATTAGATCTTGGGTCTTATCAATCTTCTTTAGATGAGGTGGAATACATTTTGTAGTTTTCTTTTTTCTTTTTTCGAGAAGTAGTTTCTTTTTAGGGGACCCTATCTTTATTCTTGTTTCGTGGTGTGATTGAGATTGATGCTAACGACGCTTTGTTGAGAAGAGTAACTCAGAAGGTGTTCTTCCATGTGGTGGCGTCCTAGCATGAAGGGGGACAATGAAACTAGCCAAGTTGATGGGTTAAATTTTTTTCCCAAGTCTAACTTAAAAAATGTACATTAAATGTGTTATGTTTAATTGTTGACTTAATGAATACTTTTTTTTTCTAAAGTTAAAAGTGAAAATAATTTAAGTGATGGTCTTTTAATCTTGGCCATCCATCTCATTGAGAGAGTGAGAGTTGATCTCAGCCCTTGATCTCTTTGGAGATAGGGTTTTCGCTTGCTCATTGAGACAAAAGGAAGTCAACTTGGTGGTTGGGCGTATTATGCACTTGAAAGAGGGCAAGTTTTAGCAAGAGGAAGTAGTTTGCTTGAGGGTTTGCTAGAGGCGAATTGTAGAGAAGACGAAGGAGAGTTTTTACAGGTGGATCGACTTGCTCTCTGAGTGATTTGCAGAGGCCGTACTACAGATTTGAGAGAGCCGCATGTGTGACATAGAGACAACATAGCTAGGTTGTACGGTTTGCGTAGAGGATGGTTTGTTGGGCCAATTTTGTATCGCTGGGTTTGATTTGGTTTGGAGAGGGTTGTACAGGTGCTAGGAAGAATTTTCGCTGGGGTTTCCTCAACCATTGTTGTTACTCGATCTGCTCTGTAAGAGATCTCTATATTTTCTGTTGCAATAATAAAATCCATAATCTGAAGAACGGGTTTACCCATATTGGGTTTTTCCCGGGGTTATTTTACCAAAAAATTCTTGTGTCTCTCATGTGATGTGATGATTGTTACTCTCTACAGTGTTCCGAGTATTTATTTCTGTTGTGCGATTTTTATTTTCTGTGAAGAAAACCTAGTTGTAACTGTAAATTAGCAATTTTAGAAATTTAAATGTGCTAAATAAATTTCTGGGTAGTAAAGATTGTTGAAGCTTATGGTTCATTTTGCTGGGTTTTCGTGAATTCACACGCTTTTGGTGGTGTTTCGTCCATATGGGATTTTGAATTGTAGCTTATAGTAATTTCATTTTCTGGTTTCAAGATTTCTACTTCCCTTCTATTCACTATTTTAAAGTTGTGTAATGATGTGTCTTCACATCTTGCCTTGGAGTCCAATTCTTACCACATCTACAACAATTGTTTTCCTTCATTTTGTCCTTTTTTGAGGGGTGATATTTACCATCGTTTTAACTAGTTATCTTCTTTGGAGGTTCAAAAGCTACCTCTTGTTGAGTAATGAACTTCCTTTCGATCATTTTTTCAATACTTCTAGCTTCAACCAAGTTCTTAGGTTTTTATAGCCTTAGCTTGTTCCGAATAATGGATTTTAGCTTTGAAATATACATTTTTAGCAGTTGATCATTTGTAAGATCGGGACATCTAGTTGCTAGAACTTCCCATTCATGGGTATATTCATTAACTGTCCTTGTTTGTTGTTAATGGGAGAACTTGGTATAAGTGTCATGTTCTTCATCGTCGTGAAATCTCTTAAGAAGATCATTTGTAAACATTTTCTAGTGAATTGAGAAACCACTAGTTTTCTTGGACTGCCACGTGAACCAATCGTTGGCATCACCTTGTAAGTATAAGGATTCCATTGATATCTTCTCTAATTTGTTCGTAGATGGGTTCGTAGCAAAAATCCCCTCAATATTATTAATCGAGATGATAGCCTTTCGATTGTCTAATTCATCATATTTAGGCATTTGGATTTTGATTTTATTTAGATACTGACGTTACCTTGATATTTCTGGTAACTTGTGTTTGGCGGTTTTGGGCTTGGTGGCGGTCTTTGGTGGACTAAGGGTTTTGCAAATAACACATCTACCCTTTCGGTTAGTTGGTCAATGCTTTCACTATGATCATTAATTCTCTTTGATGTTTCATGCTTGTTGTCATTTTTCAGTTTTATTAGGGCTTGCCCTTGTTTCTTGGAATCTTGCATTAGCTTATTGATTCTCTCCTCGAACATTTTATTTGTATCTTCTATTAACCCATCGTTTTTTTCCCCAAACTCTTTTTGTCCATTTTCAACGTTACTAAGATGTTGCTTGACACTGTTGACTTCATCTCTACAATGGTTAATATCGGCATGTAATTCTTCATTGCTAACCATGTTGGGCTTTGTTTTTTTCTTTGTGGACTTGACCTTTTAATTTTTAATTTTAATAATAATAATAATAATAATAATAATAATCTAATTTTAAGGTCATGGCGAAGCCAGACACCAAATTGGTGTATGAGACCCCTTTGTTTGTGGGACGAGGGACCCCCTCCGCATAGCGATTTGACTGCTAAAGTCTACGAAGGTATACATACCCTACCCCCCTTTGGATTTGAACTTGTAACCTCTTAGGAGGAAATACATGTTCTTAACCATTAGGCCCACTCAGGCTGTGTGTGTGTGTGTGTGTATACATTCCAAGGAAACCCACTAGGGAGGATGTTATCAACGGTAAGCCAGTTGATTGAAGTTTTGGCAACCTAACCTAGCAGGGGCATTGAGTGAGGCTCACAATATTCACAGAGGTAGCCATCCCAGGGACTTGACCCTGTGACCTCCTGCTTGTAATTCACAACTCTTAACCACTTGAGCTAACCCACCAAGCTAAATGTACTTTATATATATATATAAATTAAAGAAGGGTATGACCTTTCAAGAGACTCTTCAAAAAATATTATTAAACAATTTGTTGAAGGCTGAGTTGTAATTTATTGAAGGTTGAGTTGGTTGCATACACGGAAAAGTAAAAAAGGTGATTGGAGACGTACAAAACATACCGAGGCTTGTATGGATGAAAGGAAAATTGCCATTATGCAATGTATGGAACTGGCAGCTATGGTAACGTATGGGTCGTATGGTCTGATGGAAATAGAGTATAGCAAATGAATTTGTGATCATATGGTATGATGGCAACAGATTACGGGTGGAGGAAAAGGAGGTCATATGGTATGATGATATCAACGTACAAATTTCTGTATTGAATTATAGGCTATGGCTTAGTGCAAAAATTTGTAGCTAATATGAAAAAATTGTGGTTGTATGGAACAACAAAGTTGAGGGCTTGCGGAATTAACCCATATTGGCCAAATCAATGGGTTTGACACCAGATGAGATAAACAAGATCATTTATCACTAAATTGACAGATGTATTTACTATCTCTACAAGTATATAAAAATATAGAGTAATAAATGATTGATAAGATTGATGATATTACAATGAGCCTCGTGACAGTATACTTATATGCATTGATTGGTCACGAGGTAAATGGATGTCTGCCCTTTGACCTTTCGTTAGCCTAATTAATATTATTTGTTATTATTATTATTATATTGATATTTATGTTTGTTACATTTTAACTTGTGTGACTAGTTAGATGTCTTGGATTGTAAAGTTGGTGGATCTAAGGTCTCATCTCGGAACCGCTCTGTTACTATTTTCAATGTATCCTTGTTCATTTTGAGAGTCGAGACATCTCTACTGTATAAAGTTGTAATGACGCTCTCTCTTTCTGAGATCATGTAGTGCAAAAGTGATGCCCAAATATAAAATTATTAAATGTTAGAGAAGAATAACAGAATTGCAATAAGTCTTTAAAAAAGGGGGAGAAAGGAGCTAAGGTGTGTCGATGAAGCTGATAAACAAACCAGCAAGAGAGGTGGTGAAGAACCTACTCTGTTCATTTCTACGAATATGACTTATTGCTCCCCAATTTTGTTTTGAAGATTATTTTCCGAGATAAATAGATCTAAAAGATAGTTCAGACTTTCTTTTCGACATGTTGTCCATAAGTTACACCTTTTGGTGGCAAATTGTTCTTGGCTGTAGTTCAATAAGATCCATTTCTGGTTGGCTGCATTCTAGGTGATACAAGTCTAAGGTTGTCTCTTGCATTTATTTTCCTATGCACAAAGATATATTAGGACCTCTTGTCCAAAGGGGTTGGATCCATTGGTGAGGAGTGGGGAGCTTTTCATTAGTGGGAAAGGTTCAGTTCCTGAGAGGGTTGTTCCTGGAGCAATGGGGTCACCTTGACGTAGTGGTTGAACGTGTGGTTGCACTTAGAGAGATTATATTAAATGATCTTGTTACCCGTGCACACATAAGTGGATCAAAGCCTACCCCCACGTCCTTCAAATTAAAGCAGTGTTGAGATTCAGCTCAAGTGGTCATGAGCCAGACGTGAGATCTCTTTCCCCGAATTAGAGGGTGGTCACAGGTTCGACTCTATTGATCCCCTCAGCGTTAGGCTCCGTAATCAAGACCAATGGTTTATCTTGGTTGCCACCCGATGGTGGTGAAGTCTACAGGGGTTTTGTGTGCATGGTTATATGGAAGAAAAATATTTGGACCACTTGGGGGCTGCTAGGTTCGTGGACAGGAGTCAAGAGATGATTGTACTTGGCTATGATGAGTATGCCAAGCCTTTCTGTAGCTATTCAGCATGCTAAATATGAAGTTGTGTTTTTGTGTTGAATGTTTGTCTTATCGTATAACACTGTTTGCTCACCTTCTCTTAATGCTATTAGCACAATGCATAATATTGATAAAGAAACTGTAATTTTTTCTAAGAATATATAGTCAATTTTACTGAATGATCTGGCAATATAAAAAAATTTGACGGTTTTTTTGGAAAATGCATATTAGAAAAGTGCATTTCCAATGTAGAAAAATATTCTATGGAAGAAAAATATTCGGACCACTTGGGGGCTGATAGGTTCGTGGACAGGAGTCAATCGATGATTGTACTTGGCTATGATGAGTATGCCAAGCCTTTCTGTAGCTATTCAGCATGCTAAATATGAAGTTGTGTTATTGTGTTGAATGCTGTAATTTTGTCTTATCGTATAACACTGTTTGCTCACCTTCTCTTAATGCTATCAGCACAATCCACAATATTGAGAAAGAAACTGTAATTTTTTCTAAGAATATATAGTCAATTTTACTGAATGATCTGGCAATATAAAAAAAATTTGACAGTTTTTTTTGGAAAATGCATATTAAAAAAGTGCATTAACAAAATTCTAAATCAGTTTCTTCCAACGATACATTGGAAATGTAGAAAAACTTTCATGCTCAAAAAATTATTTCACAGGCAAGTTTGTCTACATTTCCAAGGCATCATTGGTGTGAACTGATTGAAAAATTGGTTAATGCACTTTTCTTTCAAGCAGAGCAATTTTTGAAATGTAGAGTAATGTGAAATGTTGATGGTATTTCTTAATGTATACTCGATGAGAATCTTTTTTGGTAATGCACGTCTTGTATTATTGACAATAATTTGTGATATAATCAGCTGATTATTTAACATCTTTTGAATAGATGTTGACAGCAAAGGATTTGAATTTTGTTGGCTATACATACAAGAACTTTGATGCCGTGAAGGGATTACATTCATCTGTTGGTAAGATTCTCATAATTATTTCATTAACTTTTTGGATTGTTACAAGAACTTTGATGCTTTAAAGGGATGACATTACCTATTGGAAAGGATTATCTTTATTTGAATAAAAATTCGGATTGTTACTCAGATTTCTGGTTGATGATTTTAGTGAAAATTTTAGGGCTTCTGGTGTAAGAGGGTGAACATTGTTATTGTGTTTTATTTATGGTTTTCATGCTGATGGTCTATGTGGGCTATTTATTTGTTATAGTCTTAGCGCTCAAGTTCAATTTCTGTTTGTTACAAGAATAGAGCTTTTGGACATCAACTATTTTACCAAATATCAGGGTTTGGACATCAAACTTATTTGTTTTCCTAATCTTCTGTATAATTTCTCTACATCATTGACGGAATATATATAGGGGCCATCCTATGCTTGTTTTTACATGTGTGAATTTTGTTATGTCGTTGTAAGACCATGGGCTTTAAATATTTTACTTTGGTAGATGCATGAGTGAGGTGGAATACCATGAAAGCTGTTTAAAATTTGTGTTTCAGACTCCATAGGGAAGGTAAATACTGTGGAAGCTATCGTCAAAGTAGATCATTACACGAAGAGATGGGTTAGAGAGGCAGTGGAGATAGAAAAACACCTGAACAACCTCAATCGGGACGATGGCTGGAAATTAAACAAATCCTGGGTTCCTGTCATTAACCAGATTAAAAACACCACTAATTTATATTTCTCACCATAGAAAGAGCCAACTTAGTAATTATTGTTTTAATTCATGGTGATTATCATGATTAATTAATGCATTGGGTCTCTTAACATGTGGGAATTGGTGAGTATCTCCTCCTGGAGATGGGCTGCGCTACTTAGTGCAAAATGTTGAGAGAATAAAGAATGTGACACAATGAAATATCCCTGATCCCGCTGATCAAGATATTTGATACTGATCTATTGTTCTGTCTTGCAGATCTGATACACTGGGGGTTTCTGGATGCGTTTCAGTTGTTTGTTTGAGATCTTGATGGTTATTGCATGTGCATGTTGCATATTTATGGTTTTAACAGCATATAAAGGACACATGCAGAAGTAAAGAACATCAACTGCCCAATATCATGTATTATACGGTTCAAGCATAGAAATACAATAGCTTACTGGAAATATAGAATATAAATGTCAGCTAGATCTCATGGATCATCACTGGAATACAAGCAAATAGCATAAAAATACCCGTGATCAGAAGATGATAGCAGATCTGATGCATGCACGGATAGATCGGAAAAATATATGATTCCGGAGAAGTACGGTAACCGCTACTAGCTGGAAAACTCGTCCGGAAGAATAGACCGTCAGAATGCGCTGGCAACTGCTCCAATAGAAGCGGCCTGGCCTCTAGACTGAAATGGATGAGTGCTAGATCTCGGATCTAGTCTTTGAGGCACTAGATCTGGACCCCTGGGGGGTTTGCGCACCTCCTGGGACACTGGATGTGCCCCAAAGGATTCCACCAACGGAATTTGATGGTAAATGGCTCAAAACGACCGTCTCGCCTAATGCAGAACTGGGTTGGAAGGAATTTCTCGTATCTGCTTTGATACTCTGCATGCAACCCCAAATGTCTGTCTGGAAGAGCTACGCCTTAAATGGATGGATAAGGCGATATGCAAGAGTCCATCATCAGAATCCGACGATAGATGGCTCAATAGAAGCGCCCTGGATGGATCTCAAATGGGTTGGAAGGAAACTGCAATTTGGACTCGGATTTCATGAAGCTCTCCAAACCCTCAAACTGACTTGCGCCCTCACTGGTTGAGCTGTGCACTCTGCAATGGATACTCCTGAAAAGTACGGGGAAATACCTGGATGGTATCTTCGATGGACTAGGGTGTGTGTCTCAACATCAAAACCGATCAATGGTGGTGGTTTTCTCTAGAAATCCACAAAACAGTAAGGTCGACTCTCTTCCTCCTCTGGGAACTCTCAACATCAAATCATAACAATGCATAATGAGGAATTAGGTCAAATTCCTCCCTTTATATCTTTCTCAATCTAATTCACCATTGACTTCACTTAAGCTAGGCGCTTTTCCTCCTAAGGTGAATAATTAATTAATTAAGTCCCCCTTTAACACCTTTTCATTCTAATTCTTCGTTGACTTAGGCTTAAGTGACTTTTCCTAAGTATTTTGGCTTAATTCATCGTTTAGCCATCAATTCCTCCTTATTTCTCCATCTTGTTCCATGTTTGTGCCTGACTATAGTCTATGGGAACACATAGACTACTAAGTCACTCCTTGCTGGCCTACTCTTGGGAACGGGACATCACAGTCCTCCCTTCCCGAGATTGCTTGTCCTTAAGCAACATCAATCTTGGGTGCTGTAAGATATGCTCTCCCTCCCATGTGGCATCCTACACTGGAAGACCCCTCCATCTAACCAAGCACTCCCTGATGTTCCTACTCCTCAATCTACGCTCTCTCTGCTCTAGTACCTCCTCTGGCACTAGCTCCAACTGACCCTACTCATCTAAGGGTGGCAACTCCTCTGAAATGCTAACCTGTTGTCCCATAACCTTTTTAAGGCAAGAGACGTGAAAGACGTTATGAATCTTGCTACCTTCCGGTAGCTCTAGCTCGTATGCCAGCTCGCTTATCCTCCTGATGACTCTGTATGGCCCATAGAGCTTCGGCTTCAGCTTCTTTGCTCCGCTCCTCTTCAAGGAGGATTGTTTGTATGGCTATAATCGTAGAAAAACCAAATCCCCTACCTCAAAACTGCGCTCAACTCTGTGTCGGTCTGCATATATCTTCTGCTGGTTCTTAGCTGACTGCAAGTTCTCCGTTACTGATTGAAGAATCCTCTGACTCTCCTCCACCCAGTCCTTGGCCCCCGGGACCCTGCTGTCCCCAAACACACTCTCCATAAAGGAGGGTGCATCATATCCATACAATGCCCTGAACGGTGACATCTTGATAGACATATGGTAAGTTGTGTTGTAGCAATACTCACCCATATGTAACCATCTCATCCAAGTGCACTGCTGCCCCCCCACATAGTTCCTCAAATACCCCTCCACCCATTTGTTGACGATCTTTGTCTGCCGATCTGTCTGTGGGTGGTAGCTGGTACTCATGGCTAGCTCTGTGCCTGTCAACCTGAAAAGCTCCTGCCAAAATGTGTTGATGAAGTACCCATCTCTATCACTGACTATCTGCCTGGGTAACCCGTGCAACCGGAATATCTCCCTGAAAAACAACTCTGCTACCTATATGGCCTTATAGTCTGTGGGTATGGCGAAGAAATGTGCAAATTTGGTCAGTCTGTCAACCACCACAAATATATAGTCCTTGCCCTGCACTCTAAGAAGGCCTGTAATGAAATCCATGAAAATGTTCTCCCATTTCTGCTCTGGAATGGGTAGAGGCTGTAGTAGCCCTGCGGGGTGTGTCTGCTCGGACTTGTTCTTCTGACAAGTCGTGCGCTCTCGTATGTGCTTCATCACATCATCCTTGAGACCCTTCCATGAGAATCTCTCCCTGATCTGCCTGTATGTTTTGAAGTACCCTTGATGCCTTGCTGTAGGTGAATCATGACATACCTTCAGAATTTTCTCTTTCAGGGTGGATTCTGGAACCAAGTAGATCCGGTCCTTGTAGAAAATGACGTCATCAAGAACCCGATATCTATCATCCATCACCTGTCTGTCCATCACCTCACAAGCAAATTTGTTTTTGGAGTATTCCACCAACAAATGAGCTTTCCAATCTGTACAGATGTCCATCATTGAACATCCTGCTGGCCTCCTGGACAAGGCATCTGCCACGATATTCCTTTTTCCCTTGACATACTCAATGTCAAAGTCAAAGGCTTGGATCTTTGAGACCCACTTCTGCTGCCTCTCACTGAGGTCTTTCAGATCAAGGAAATACTTGATACTGTTATGATCAGTCTTCACTACAAACCTGCTGCCAACCAAATACTGCCTGAATTTGGTTAAGGCATGCATGATCGCTAGCATCTCCTTGTCGTAAATAGGATAGAGTCTCTCCGACTTGTTGAGCTTTCTGCTCTCAAACACAATGGGGTGGCCCCCCTGCATCAAAACTGCTCCAATCCCCACCCCTGATGCGTTGAACTCTAAGAAGTCTGGAAGGGCTAGAACATGGAAGGTGCTCATAACCTCCTTCATTTTGTCGAATGTCTGCTGTGATTCCTTTGTCCAATGAAAAGCACCCTACTTGGTCAAGTCTGTGAGTGGTGCTCCCAACTGTGAAAAACCCTTGACGAACCGCCTGTAGTAATTGCATAACCCAAAGAATCCTCTCAGCTCCGTGAGATTCTTGGGCATTGGCCAATCCAAAATGGACCTGATCTTTTCCTGATGAACCTGTACTCCTTGCCCACTGATGATATGCCCCTGTTGATATTACAGTAGCTGCGGGAGGTATTTACCTCCACGTGTAAACCTGACGAGGATAGAATATTTCGAGAAGCAAGAAGAAACCCTAATGAGTTGGCTAATAACCCTAGAAGACTTGTCGGCTCAAGAAGATAATTTATATTAGGTTATTAGCCTCCAAGAGAAGAAGTCGGCTAGAAATAATAATATATACTGAACAGACAGATACC
>ML779246.1:203015-225666 GCA_009831015.1 Picea engelmannii | reverse complement strand
AGAAAGTAGAATTTTAGGTCCCATTCAAAATTCAGCAGACTTAACGGTTTTCAGGATTTCAAGATTGGCAAGATTACAATGTTTCCACTGGATTCTATCAAGTATGAGGGTATGGAACTGGCATTTAATCAAGACCACCAAGAACTCTATATACCCCAATGTTGGTGGTGTTGATTGTTAAACTCCTTTGTCATGGCCTTAGCAAAAATGTACCCTTCACTCAAACCAGAATCATTGATTAAGCATGTTAAGCTTTTTCTACCATATTTTAAGACTGGAATGTTGTGGTATCTCTCCGGGATCCCACGGGCTACAACTGATGGCACACATAGCTATTATATATATATTTTTTAAATGTATATAGTCGAACCTGAAGTCGAACCTCATCCGAACCTCATCCGAAAATTCGAACCCGAATCGAACCTAATCCTTGCCGAACCCGAACTCGAACCCGAACCATGTGACATAGCTCTCAGCAAGCCAAGACGTGAAGTTTGAGTTTGTGGTCAAATCTAGGGTTTGACCAAGTCAAAGCAGCCATGACTTATTCTATGAAGTCAGAGAACAAGTTAGATGGAGCTTCTAACTTCAGAGCGTGGAAGACAAGGATTGACCTCATCGTTGCCAAGAATAAAGTGTTGGATATCGTGAAAGGAAAGATCGTGAAACTAGAGTTTGAAGAAGGAAAAGAGAAGGAACCACAGAACGTTGCAGCTATGGAGAAGTTTAAAGATGGTGACATCAACGCTATGAGTATCATAGTGGAATCTATAAAGGACCACTTGATACCCTACATCTCCCATCTTGACTCATCGAAGAAGATGTATGATGCCCTAACAAATCTATTCTCGGTCAGAAACATTGGACAAGTTATGAGTCTGAAGAATGAGCTTCGTGACATGAAGATGAATGATGAGGACAACATAACATCATATTTTGTGAGGATCTCTCAGTTAAGAGATCAACTACATGCTATTGAAGAGATCATTTCAGAGAAGGAATTGGTAAACATAGTACTCAATGGTCTTCCCAAGACATGGGATGCATTTGCTGCAAACATGAACACAAGGAAGGAATATCCTACATTTGAAGAACTTTGGACTTGCTGTGCTCAAGAAGAATCCAGGATCAGTGCAAAAGATAAACCCCAAAAGAAATACGATGATCAAGCCTTCACAACAAGATTCAATAATTTCAGGAACAAAAAGAAGTTTGGTTCAAGGAGGAAGCCAAATCAAGAGAAAGACATTTCAGAAGTACAATGCTTCAACTGTCGAAAGTATGGTCACTAGACGAATCATTGTCCCGAGCTAAAGAAAAGGAAGGAGAAACACGAAGCATCAGTTGTCGAAGAAGAGGAACCTACAAAGAAGATTAAGCAGGATGAAAGAGACTTCTTCTTCTAAAGGTAACAATACTCTTCTTAGTTCTTGTACATATCTTGTTTGTATAGTCCCTGTACATATATCTATCTCTTAGAAGACAATATGTTCCAAGAAGAACTATGCCTATGGAAGAACAACAAGATAATGATTGCTATCATTATACAAGTCAAGATGAAATACATAAAGCAAGTCATGTGGAAGCTATTACAAGAGACTTAGAAGAAGCAAGACAGAAAGACGTCAACAACCAACAAGAAATTGGAGAAAGACTTATAACACTTTGTAGAAGAGAACAAAGATGCAGATGAAAGCGTGGACTCTCCCAGATGGAGGGAGCCGATTATACATCACCCAAGAGAAGAGCATGCATGAAGCAAGGATTAGGAGGGAGCCAATCCTATGATCCATTGAAGATGATGAAGTATATATCCATGGTAGCATCCATGAAAGGCAGTACGTGTTCAGTTCGACCTTATAAGAAGACTTCTTCGAAAGAGAAGCCTTAAAGTATCCCTGGTTGTCCATCCACATCTGTGATCCTATGATGAAAGAAAGAAATGGAATCTTTAGGGCATGGAATCTATAGGAAACTCCATGGACCCAAGAACTAAAGAAAAACATCAGGAAGAACATGAAGATTCCAAGAAAGAAAGAGAAGCCAGAACAACCAGTCATTGTATTAAGAATCAAAAGATTGCTAGCCTGATATGAACTCAATAAAAGCAATCAAGCAGAGGAACTGAAAGTCGTGATGAAGAACATTGTATGAAAGACTTATGAATGAAAGCATTGCGAGATCTAGAACTATAGGTTCTCCCAGATGGAGGGAGAAGACTATGATGATTACTTGTTCCAGTAAACCAGACACATCTTTACGTGAGTCAATATCCACGAGTTGGAGTTCTACATCAGATGAATGCAAAGGATGTTCTCCAGAAAAATTGAATAATGAACATATGAAGAGCAACCTCGAGACTTTGAGGCATACCAGAAAGAGACCCTTGTATGCAGATAGAAGAAGACAACTTGGTGGAGAACCTCCAATGCACAACAGAAGCGTGGTGAAGATTTTCTATCAAGATGATTACTTAGTAGATCAAATCTCATGATGACAAAAGAAGTGCCACATGGATATGTTCCAGTTTTCCAACAATGGTATACTCTATTGATCAGAGCTACATGAAGCCTTAAGAGAAAACCAGTGTTCCAGACCAAAGTACGTTTGAAATCAAGCATTACATTATCCGCGATGAAGTCCAGAAAGGAGAAAGTGGTTCTCCAATACATATCTTCACAGATGAGCAGATAAGCAGACATTTTGGTAAAGCTTCTATCCAAAGATGAAAGAGTTTGCGTACTCAAGCTGGAGCTCGTGGAGACGACTTCCTTCTTGAAAAAGGAAGAGATGATTCCCAGGTTGGGAGGGAGCACTGATGTATTATTGATTGATGGACAATCATTTTTCAGTTCGAATAATGGTCCAGGATGAGCAAATTCTTTCCTGTTCGGAAAGTGGATTGAGACTTTTGATGGACAACGATTTCCCATTGTGGTTAACATGGGAAATGGTCTAGATGGCTGATGTACCATAGACAACGACTTCCTATTGTGGTTAACATGGGGAGTGGTCTAGGGCAGTCTCTCTTCTTGAGGGTTACTCAAGAAGACTGGCCCGCCTCGTCAGACAACAATTTCTGATTGTGGATAACATGAGGAATGGTCTGTTTTGGAGGTTGGTACATGATAGTCTTTTCCTCTTGTGATTAACAGAGGAAATTGTCCGGATAGTCATTCTTTAGGGTTTATACATTCTCTCCAGGGTGCACTTTGATTAGTGTAGGAGGAATGGCCCAGGGTGGGGAATGGTCCAGGCTTAGCAATCAGGGACATGCATTCCTTAGGGTTTATACATTCTCTCCAGGGTGCACTTTGATTAGTGTAGGAAGAATGGCCTAGGGTGGGGAATGGTCCAGGTTCAGAAGACAGGACAATTATTCTTACTTGCTTGAGAAGAATAGTCCAGATATCTCATTGTTCTACTCTGAGGGCAGATATTCTTTCAAATCTCGCAGATGTGAGTGAAAGATTGGCCCAGATGATTCAGTTTATATCATAACATTGTTTCTGTGCAGGTTGATATCAGATGATTGTTATGAAGACTGTATAACAGTAGATGTATACTACTATGGTGGATGTGTTCCACTGTTAGTGACTATACGTTGCTGATCAAGTACTTGTGTGTTACTTGGTGTGGCAGTGTACCATTGGATTGTAGTTATGTACTACTATAGATAGACACAATTGTGTTCTATTTTATTTCGATTGCCTTGAAGACTATCAACAGTATTGAAAATGATTATCAGTTAGATGGATAATCAAAGGACAGAGATTTCCCAGATGGAAAATGGTCCAGAGCATTTACTTTTCTAGATTAGAAGAATGGCTCTTGTATCACTCTGTGGAGTGAGCATCATGTCTGATTACTCAGATAGAGTATGGTTTCGAGAGATGATGCAGCTGATGACACCGATGATGATGATGATGGTGCTCATGATCTAGTCTATACAACTATGTTGATGCTACCGGGTGAATGGTACGTTTTTGTGCTCAAGACCATTACATGTAATACCTCCCTAACTAGGAGGGAGTGTTGATATTATGGTAGTTGCAGGAGGTATTTACCTCCACGTGTAAACCTGGCAAGGATAGAATACTCCGAGAAGTAAGAAGAAACCCTAATGAGTTGGCTAATAACCGTAGAAGACTTGTCGACTCAAAAGATAATTTATATTAGGTTATTAGCCTCCAAGAGAAGAAGTCGACCATAAATAATAATATATACTGAATAGACAGATACCCAGAATGAGAAGTCGGCCCAGGCAGTTAGCTAGAATTAGTATAAATACAAGAGGCCAGTTCTCATTCTGGTAGGCAGTCTCAGAATTGCAGAGCAACACTTGTGCGCACTGCAGTGCCTAGTTTTGTGCGCAGGTTTGAGGAGAGTTGCCGATGCAGCTGCTGCAGCTAGCAGTTACGTTTTGGCTTGGAATATCTCTTGGCTAGGGTTTGGACTATCTGATCAGCTCTTGTTGGTGCACTATCCTTGGGGAAAGGTGCGCTACCCTTTGTTTGGCTATCTAGCCTAGGGTTTGCTTCCAGAGTGATTCTCTATCAAGGTTAAGGTGCTCAGAGGGTGACTTCGACCTATGGTTGGATGACAATAGAGATATTGTCAATGGTAAAACGAGCACATCCATTATATTCTAAGAGCCCCAAGTACAATAGTTCTCTCATGCCAAATTCACATTTGGATTCCTTTGCATATAAAGACTGTGCCTACATAATACCCAAGACCTCCCCCAAATGTGCTAGATGCTCATCCCATGTCTTGCTGTAGATCAATATGTCGTCGAAGAATACCAGGATGTACTTCCTCAACTGTCCTCTAAAGATATGATTCATGAGAGACTGGAAAGTGGCTGGTGCGTTGGTCAATCCAAACGGCATGACCAAAAACTCAAAGTGTCCGAAATGGCACCGGAACACTGTGTTCTCAATGTCCTGCTCTCTGATGCTTATCTGATGGTATCTTGAGTGTAGATCAATCTTATTGAAGAAGACTGCCCCATTCTTGATCGTTTTCTTGTTGAGTGCTCTGTAGTTGATGGACATCCGTAACGTGCCATCCTTCTTCAGTACCAGGACGATTGAAGATGCAAAAGGACTCATGCTGGGCCTGATGTGCCCCATAGCAAGCAATTCTTTGATTGCTTTCTCAATCTCGTCCTTGAATTTCTTGGGGTGCCTGTAGGGTGCTGTAATCACCGATGTAGCCCCTGCCTCTAACTCAATCATGTGCTCAAAACCCCTGTTGGGCGGTCTCCCTGGTGGTATCGGCCCAAATACTGACTCATATTGATCCAGAAGCTCTATGATCCATGGGTGGTAATGCTCCCTACCCTCATAATCCTTCTGCGTGGTGATCAAACACTTTGTTGCATAAGCCACATCTCCGTGATGAAAGATCCGCTTCATCCTCTTTGTCGATACTGCTCGAGGTGCTCCTGTAGACATGCCCCTCAACACAACTCGCGATACACTGGCATCTCTGAAGCTCATGGTCAACGTCTGATAGTTGAACCTAATCTCCCCCAATGAATACAACCACTGTACCCCTAACACGACATTAGTATCTAACAACTCAACTACATAGAATGTGTTTGTTAGGGTGTAGTTGCCTAGTTTGACCTCTAGATTAGGGATCATATCCAGGCATGTCATTGTGTATCCATCTGCCACTGCTACATGGAATCCCTCAAACTCCTCCGTGCGTAACCCCCTCTTGGCTACTAAGGACGCATCAATAAAGTTGTGGGTGGCCCCACCATCAACTAACGCTG
Organism: Picea engelmannii; assembly: GCA_009831015.1. Classification (NCBI taxonomy): domain Eukaryota; kingdom Viridiplantae; phylum Streptophyta; class Pinopsida; order Pinales; family Pinaceae; genus Picea; species Picea engelmannii. The sequence goes on along the minus strand of ML779246.1, from coordinate 219,881 downwards.
TCATGCGTTGCCCCTGTATAAGGCCCTTGAGCCTGAGAGTGTTGTACCTGGGTACTCCTGAAAGGGTGGCTATGGTTCCCCCTTTCACCTCTCTACGAGGTTTTGCCTCCTCCTTAGGTTGTACCTTGGCCGGTATCTGAGGTTTCTTCGGCTGTTGCTCTGGCTCATGAATGGTCTCAGTCTCTGAATCACTGTCTGTCGGTGCCTCAACATCCTCATCCTCATCCTCACTGCCTGATTCCATTTCAATGTAGTGGATCTGTCCCTTTCCCATGCATCTATGCCCTGGGACCCAAGGGTCTCTGCAGGAGAAGCAAAGCTTCTTCCTCATCAACTCCCGTCGCGTATCATCATCCAACTTGGGCTTGCCCTTCCATTCCCTTTGAGGATTCTTCTGATCCTTGTCTCTTTGTGGTACAAAGGGTTTGGTGAAGGGTTTAGTTTTTTGCATTGAATCCGCCAAATCTCTAGTGCGTCGGATGGCATCCTGCAAGGTATGATGCCAGTAGGCCTTCACCCATCCTCTCAAGGGTTCTGTGAGCCCTTCTGTGAATAGCATGACCAATCGGGGCTCGGATATGTCTGTCACTGCCACTGCTACCCTCTGAAACTTTGAGATGAATGCCTCTGCTGTGCCAGTTTGTCTCAATTGGGCTAGATCTCTGAAATGGATCTCTGGATCTCTCCTGTCAAATCTATCCATGAGTTTCTCTGTGAACTCTCTATAGGAGGTAATGTGACTGTGACCCAATGTCACCATTCCGTGATACCACCACTTGTGTGCCTCACCCTCCAAGTCTAGGGTGGCGAAACTGATGGCCTCAGACTCGGTCAGCTGGTTGAGCTTGTAGTAGGTGTCTAGTTTCTGTACCCAAGCTCTGGCGGTGCATTTGGACGATCCGTCAAAAGAAGGTATGGTGAGTTTACCAACTTTTCGGATGAAATCAATGTTATGCCCCTACTGCTACTGCTGCTGCTGTGGTCCTCCCCTTTGTGGCTCTCTGGGGCGGTTCCTGAGTCTGAGTCCACAATACTCGACTAAGGTCATATCCGGATGGAAGTCATGGCCCAATGCTGCATACTCTCTCCGATACTCTGCAATGTCCTTTGCATGAGTGGGCGGTCTCTGTGCTATCGCTATCTGTGCTGCTATTGGGGGTGCCCTTTGAAAACTGGGAAACAACGGATGTGGAATCCTACTCGCAAAGGTGTATGTGCGAGTGGGTGACTGGGGTCTACTCCCTGCCCCTGAGTTCCCCTGTGCTGCATGTGGGGCTTGTGTGCCCGGAATGTCTACCATAGCTAGTCTATCCGCTACTTGAGCCAAAGATTGAGACATGGTCCGCTGACTAGCTAGCATATCACGGATAACCTGCATGAAGGCTGCATCTGGATCCACGGGGGCCTTACCACTGCCCTCTGGTCGCTCATATCTGTCACCTAGCCTCCTCTCTGCTTCGCGCTTTTCTCTTCTCTTTGCTTCTCTGTGTGCCTCTTCCTCTTCCTCTAAACTGGGAGGGAAGGGAGGAAAGTTAGGCCTATCCCTTCTTTCCCTGTGCCTGTTGTAAGTGACATATTCGTCACCTACGTGCTCACGACCATCTGGTTCTTCTGCTATATTCATTGTCTTTAGTCATAGGCTGGCAGGACTAAAGCACTGATACCATTGAAATATCCTTGATCTTGCTGATCAAAATATTTGTTACTGATCTATTGTTCTGTCTTGCAGATTTGATACATTGGGGGTTTCTGGATGCGTTTCAATTGTATGTTTGAGATCTTGATGGTTATTGCATGTGCATGTTGCATATTTATGGTTTTAACAACATATAAAGGACGCATGCAGAAGTGAAGAACATCAACTATCCCAGTATCATGTATTATACTGTTCAAGCATGGAAATACAATAGCCTATTGGAAATATAGAATATAAACGTCAGCTAGATCTCATGGATCATCACCGGAATACAAGAAAATAACATAAAAATACCCGTGATCAGAAGATGATAGCAGATCTGATGCATGCATGGATAGATCGGAAAAATATGTGATTCCAGAGAGGTACAGTAACCGCTACCAGCTGGAAAACTCGTCCGGAAGAATAGACCATCAAAATGCGCTGGAAACTGCTCCAATAGAAGCGTCCTGGCCTCTAGAATGAAATGGATGAGTGTCGGATCTCGGATCTGGTCTCTGATGCACTGGATCTGGACCCCTGGGGGTTTGCACACCTCCTGGGACACTGGATGCACCCCAAAGGATTCCACCAACGAAATTTGATGCTATATGGCTCAAAACGATCATCTCGCCAAATGCGGAACTGGGTTGGAAGGAATTGCTCGGATTTGCTCTCATACTCTGCGTGCAACCTCAAATGTCTGTTCGGAAGAGTTGCGCCCTAATGGATGAGGCGATATGCAAGACTCCACCGTCAGAATCTGACGATAGATGGCTCAATAGAAGCGCCTTGGCTGGATCTCAAATGGGTTGGAAGGAAACTGCAATCTGGACTCAGATTTCGTGCAACTCTCCAAACCCTCAAACTGACTTGCGCCCTCATTGGCTGAGCTGTGCACTTTGCAATGGATACTCCTGAAAAGTACGATGAAATACCTGGATGGTATCTCCGATGGGCTAGGGTGTGTCTCTCAACATCGAAACCGATCAATGGTGGTGGTTTCCTCCAGAAATCCACAAAACAGTAAGGTCGACTCTCTTCCTCCTCTGAGAACTCTCAACATCAAATCATAACAATGCATAATGAGGAATTAGGTCAAAGTCCTCCCTTTATACCTTTCCCAATCTAATTCACCATTGACCTTACTTAAGCTAGGCACTTTTCCTCCTAAGGTGAATAATTAATTAATTAAGTCCCCCTTTAGCACCTTTTCATTCTAATTCTTCGTTGACTTAGGCTTAAGTGACTTTTCCTAAGTATTTTGGCTTAATTCATCGTTTAGCCATCAATTCCTCCTTATTTCTCCATCTTGTTCCCTGTTTGTGCCTGACTATAGTCTACGGGAACACATAGACTACTTAGTCACTCCCTGCTGGCCTACTCTTGGGAACGGGACATCACACAGAATGTTTCCAAGCTAATGAAACTGTGGAAGCTGTTTTCTAAAAAAATTATTGTACAAGATTATGTCCAACACAACATAAACATTTTATTTTGAGCATCTATTAGAACTTATTGTGTGGAAACTTCCTGAGCTGCATTGAAGGTGTTAGAGAGTGTTACCTTCTAAATCTGCACCTGTAAAATATTCAAGTCCAAACACGAATGCAAACCTAGGGAGCTTTCTAGAAACCCTGCCCAATGTCACCTCAGTAGGATTTCCCTTCACTTTAGGCTGGCTCTCCTCGGGTACAAGGGAGGTCTCCCAAAGTGAGATTATTAAATTATCCTTATTTTCGTCTTCAACAAACCAGATTTAACAATTGAGATATTTTTGATATACAATGGATGTTATGGTGGTGAATTCAAGTAGATTAGTGCCTAATCCTTCAACAAAATGGAGTCAAAACACTTTAAGGCTTGAAAGACATGATGATGGACAATATTAAACTCAAGAAGATGCTTGAAACAACAATCAATCTTAGTCATAACAGTGCTGCAAAATCATACTCCAGCCAACATACCAAGTTCATAAAGATACACTAGTACTCTTATTGCATTCTTGTTTCATCACATAAGATCAAGATCTAAAAAATGAAGTAAAAGACAACCTTTTATTAAAGAAGACATCCCAGGTACATAACACAATTCAGATTTGAAATTAGGGTCTTGAAAAGCACAAACAAATCTCTTTTCATACCAATGTTATCTGAACTGGACTTATTCTGGCAAAATTGGCTGGTCTGACCGGGTCTGGGGTCGTACTGGACTGGTTGAATGCTCCAAACTAGTAAAGGTCGATTCTGTATGGAACCGGCCACAATTGCTAAAACCGTCTGGTTCTGTACGGAAACGTACAACAGGACATGGGAAACACTTACACTTTGTTGAAGTTTTTACTTATACAACTAGCAGTTATGGCTCTTCTTTATTATTATAATCAAACCTGGGGTACATAGTGTTGATATTATGGTAGCTGCGGGAGGTATTAACCTCCACGTGTAACCCTGACAAGAATAGAATATTCCAGGAAGCAAGAAGAAACCCTAAAGCATTAGACATAACCCTAGAAGACAAGTCGGCTAAAGGAAATATTTAATATTGAGTGTTTAGCCTCTAGAATGAGAAGTCGGCCCAGACAGCTAAGGAGGAGCAGTAGAAATACAGGACGCCAGAGCTCATTTGACACACACAACTTGCTACTACAGAAATGTAAGAGTGCACACTGCAGAAATTGAGTAAGTGTGCAAGTCTGGAGAGTAGCTGCAGCTGCAGTTACTCCAACTTGTATTCTCGATTTAGGCTTGGACTTTCTATTGGTTATGGTTTGGACTTTCTGCCTTGTGTGCTAGCTCTAGAGAGAGGTACACTACATTGATTGGCTATTAGGCCTAGGGTTTGCTTCCAAAATTATTCTCTGTCAAGGTTAAGGTGCTCGGGGGTGGCTTCAGCCTATGGTTGGGTGACAATATTACTATATTGTCTATGGTTAAACGAGCACACCTATTATTTCTAACAGGTTATGGGTCCATTCTATCTTTGGACAGTCTAACCGCTGGAAGATAGATTGGGAGGATTTGCTCAGCTACAGGTGCAGTTGCAGTCAAAGTTTTTGCTGCAACAATGTAACCCTAACCCTGTTGTTGAGGCACCTTAAGTGAAGAGATTGACCTAATTTCTGGATAGCCTAGTGCGCCCTAGGCTAGCGCATCTCCTGGTACTCTCAGCGAGCTAAGACTCCAAGTTTGAGTTTTTGATCAAAGTCAAAGGTTGACCAAATGAAAGTCAAAAGTTGACCAAGTCAAAGCAGTCATGACTTACTCTATGAAGTCAGAAAATAAGTTGGAAGGGGCTTCTAACTTTAGAGCATGGAAGATAAGGATTGACCTCATCCATGCTAAGAATAAAATGTTGGATATTGTGAAAGGAAAGAGCGTGGAACCACAATTTGAAGAAGGAAAAGAGAAGGAACCTCAGAACGTTGCAATTGTGGAGAAGTTCAAGGACAATGACATCAATGCCATGAGTATCATAGTGGACTCTGTAAAAGACCACTTGATACCTTACATCTCTCATCTTGACTCATCTAAGAAGATGTAAGATGCCCTAACTAAGCTCTTCTTAGTCAGAAACATTGGACAAGTAATGAGTCTGAAGAATGAGCTTCGTGACATGAAAATGAATGATGATGACATCATAACATCATACCTTGTGAGAATCTCTCAGTTAAGAGATCAACTACAAGCTATTGAATAAATCATTTCAGAGAAGGAACTGGTAAATATAGTACTCAATGGCCTTCCCAAGACATGGGATGCATTTGCCGCAAGTATGAACACAAGAAAGGAGTATCCCACATTTGAAGAACTTTGGACTTCTTGTGCACAAGAAGAATCAAGGATTAGCGCAAAAGAGAAATTCCAAAGGAAAGATGATGATCAAGCCTACACAACAAAGTTCAAGAAATTCAAGAATAAGAAGAAGTTTGAATCAAGTAAGAAACCAAATCAAGAGAAAGATATGTCAAAAATAGAATGCTTCAACTGTCGAAAATATGGTCACTACAAGAATCATTGTCCAGAGTTAAAGAAAAGGAAGGGAACACATGAAGCATCAATTGCCGAAGAAAGGGAAAACTCAAAGAAGGCCAAGCAGGATAAAACAAACTTCTTCTTCTAAGACAAGGCAACAATATTCTTCATAGTTCTTATACATGCCATGTTTACATAGTTTCTGTACATATCTTGCATATCTATTTCTTAGAAGATTAGATGTTCAAGTGAAACAATACCTATGGAAGAATAACAAGATAAGGATTACTATCACGATGACTACAAGTCAAGTGATACACATGGAAATATGAAGTACATTGACAATCCTTGGTAACAATTCCTGTGGAAGCTATTGCATAAGTAACAATTGCAAGATAATCCGAAATCAGAATCAAACTTGAAGAGACCTAGAAAAAGTCAAAACAGAAAGAAGTCATCAATCAAGAGGAAATTAGAAAAAGACTTATGACGCTTTGCAGAAGGCAATAAGGATGTAGAAGGAAGCGTGAACTATCTTAGATGGAGGGAGATGATTACAGAATTCCAAAAAGAAGAGCATGCATTCATGCATGAAGCAAGGATTAGGAGGGAGCTAATCCTAAATAATATGATCAATTGAGGGTTATGAAGTATCTATCCATGTTCCCATTGAAAGTAGCATCCATGAAAAGCAACACGTGTTCAGTTTAACTTTAGAAGAAGTCTTCTTCGAAAAGAAGCCTTAAAGTATCCTTGGTTGTCCATCTACATCCATGATCCTATGATGAAAGGAAGAAGTTGGAATCTTCAGGGCATGTAATCTATAGAAAACTCCATGGACCCAAGAGCTAAAGAGAAACATAAGGAAGAACATAAAGATTCCAAGAGAGAAAGAAAAGCCAGAACAACTAGTCATTATACCAAGAATCACAAGACTACCAGCTTGGTTTGAACCCACTAGAAGCAATCAAGCAGAAGAAATGGAAGTTATGATGAAGAACAATATATGTAAGAAATTGTGAAAAAGGGTTGAATGGAAGCATTGCGAGATTCATAACTAGAGGTTCTTCTAGAAGGAGGAGAAGACTATGATAACAACTTGTTTTCAGATATACCTCTATCTGAGCTATTATATCTCTTGCAGTATCCATGGATTGAAGTTTACATCAGTTGGTTGTAAAAGACCGTTCTCCCAATAGAGCATTTGAGGAAGAAGCTTATGTAAAGCAATCTCAAGGTTTTGAGGTATACCAGAAAGAGACCCATGTATGCAGATATAAGAAGACCTTGTATGGATTCAAACAGCTTGATGCAGAGTATCTCATATACAATAGAAGCGTGGTGAAAACTTTCTATGACAGAGATAGTGTATCAGAATGGTTACTCAGAAGTCCGGGATGATGGATTGCTAATCCATGACAAACTCTCATGATGACAGAAGAAGTGCTACTTGGATATGTTTCAGTTTGAGTTTTGCCACGATGTCATGAGCTAGCAGGAAACATAAGTACCGAATTCAACCATGATATATTGTAATGATCCGAGCTATGTGAAAGCCTTCAGAGAAAACTAGTGTTCCATGACAGACCGAAGTACATTGAGATCAAGCATGATATGCTCCGTGATAAAATCCAGAAGAGAGAAGTGGTTCTCCAGTATATCTCCATCGATGAGCAGATAACAAATATTTTGATAAAACCTCTGTCCAAGATGAAAAGTTTGCAAGCCGGGGCTCGTGGAGACGACTTTATTATTGAAAAAGGAAGAGATTACTCCCAGGTTGGGAGGGAGCATTGATGTGTTATTGATTTATGGACAGTCATATTTTAGTTCGAAAAATGGTCCAGGATGAGCAGTTCCTTTCCAGTTCGAAAAGTGGTTTGAGATTTCTAACGGACAAGCATTTTCCAGTTCAAAAAATGGTCCAGATCAGACAGTCATTTTCGTAATGAAAATGGTTCGATAGAATGCTGATGTACCATAGACAACGATTCCCCTTTTGGCTAGTGTGGGGGAATGGTCTAGGACAATCATTCTTCTTGGCAGACACTCTAAGTAGTGGTCAAGTTGAATGGTCCACCTCACTCTTTCGAAGTTCACAGTTGTGAGCAATTTCAAAGAATGGTCCATTTTGGAGGTTGGTGCAGGACAGTCATTTCCATTAGGAAATGGTCTAGACAGTCATTCCCTAGTGCAGACTCATTCTCTCCAGGTTGCACTATGACTAGTGTCGGAGGAATGACCCAGTTAGGTGAATGGTCAAGGTTCAGCAATTAGGGACGTGCATTCCCTAGGGCAGACTCATTCTCTCCAGGTTGCACTATGACTAGTGTAGGAGGAATGGCCTAGTTAGGTGAATGGTCCAGGCTCAGAAATCAGGGACAATTATTCTTCTATGCTTGAGAAGAATAGTCCAGATAGTCCAGATCTCACAGATGTAAGTGGAAGAATGGCTTAGATGACTGTGTTTATACCATGATATTGTTTTATGCAGGCTGATATCAGATGATATGATTGCTATGGAGACTGTATGTCTCTGGACAATAGATGTATGCTACTGTGATGTATGTGTTCCACTGGTTGTGACTATGTGTCACTGATTAAGTAGCCGTGTGCTACTTGGTGTGATTGTGTACCATTGGATAGTAGTTGTGTACTACTATGGATAGACACAATTGTGTTCTATTGAATGACATTGTTTTGATTTCCATGTAGACTATCAGTAGTGTTGAAAATGATTATCAGCTAGATCGATAGTTAGTATGTTAGTGGACAGACATTCTCTAGGCGAAAAATGGTCCAAGACATTTATTCTTCTAGGACATATGTCTGGATTAGAAGAATAGTCCTTGTAGCCCATGGCATGGCTTCCAACATCTGTTGGAATAGTTATTCTTCTAGGACATATGTCTAGATTAGAAGAATGGTTCTTGTATCACTTTGTGGAGTGAGTAAATTATTCAATATCATGCCTCATTACTCAGATGGAGTATGGCTTCGAGAGATGATGCAGTTGATGCTATCAGATGATACTGACAATGATGTTGGTGCTCGTGATCTAATCATGAGATAGCTTGTATGGTTATGATGATGCTACCGATTGAATGGTATGTTTGTGCTCAAGACCATTGCTTTCAATACCTCCCTAGCTAGGAGGGAGTGTTGATATTATGGTAGCTGCGGGAGGTATTAACCTCCACGTGTAACCCTGACAATAATAGAATATTCCAGGAAGCAAGAAGAAACCCTAAAGCATTGGACATAACCCTAGAAGACAAGTCGGCTAAAGGAAATATTTAATATTGAGTGTTTAGCCTCCAGAATGAGAAGTCGACCCAGATAGCTAAGGAGGAGCAGTATAAATACAGGACGCCAGAGCTCATTTGACACACACAACTCGCAACTGCAGAAATGTAAGAGTGCGCAAGTCTGGAGAGTAGCTGCAGCTACAACTACTGCAACCTATATTCTCGGTTTAGGCTTGGACTTTCTATTGGTTATGGTTTGGACTTTTTGCCTTGTGTGCTAGCTCTGGAGAGAGGTACGCTACATTGATTGGCTATTAGGCCTAGGGTTTGCTTCCATAATTATTCTATGTCAAGGTTAAGGTACTCTGGGGGTGGCTTTAGCCTATGGTTGGGTGACAATATTGCTATATTGTCTATGGTTAAACGAGCACACCTATTATTTGTAACACAGTTCCTCTGAATGTGCTGGATATGAGATCCCTGTCGATCTACGATTATTGTTTAGACAAAAGATCCTTTCTCCTGCAAATACCCTTTAAAATAATGATACAGTTTAAAAATATGTAAGTACATAACTCTGACAACATCGACAGGTGGTGGCAACATCCGATAGCAGTGGCAAGCAATAACAAACCTTTAAAACTTCAAGGGTGCTTCAACTTGTAACTTAAAGTTAGTTGGAGATTTGCTAGTGTAAGGCGCACTAGGACAATAAAAATCAATTCCAACACTTCACAAAAACTTTCACTGCAACTGGTACTGTAGTTGGTGCTGGCACTGCAACTTGTGTTGCAACTGGCATGAAGGAACTGGTGCTGCAACTGATACTTCAACTGCAACTGCAACCTAGGGTTGATGAGGAAACACTAATTCCTCAAACTTCGAATTTCGAAATTCTGATCCAGGGACTAGATGCACCCTCCTAGGGTGAGCTCCTAGATGGTCTTGGTTTCACCAATGTTCTCCAACAAAGTTAAAAACATCACTCTTAGGGTTTATGCAGAAACCCTAATTTTGCAGCAACTGCAACATTGAAAACTGAATTTGGGAGAGGTGCGCTGAGGCTAGATACTTCTTTATAAACTGTGAATTGGTCTCGTTCAGGCCTGCTTTGATACCATGTTGAAGTTTTTACTTATACAACTAGCAATTATGGTTCTTCTTTATTATTATAATTATTTAACACATTAGCTACATAAATAAGATCATTGAAAGAGAGGCAATCGTAGAAACAATAGAGACACAAATTATCTTGGGAAACCCTCATGGTGGAGACAACCCAACAAAAAATTCCTCAATATAGATAGACCAAAAACCGAACAAAAGATCCTCCTCTACTCCACTAGGAAGAGTAGCGCACCGCTTAACCAAGAAATACCAAGAGATATACCAAAAAACCTCTTTGACGTCACCCCTAGTTGTAGTAGGTTCTCCTCCAAGACTTGCGCACTACAGAGCTGAGTGTGTGTGTGTCCAAATGAGGAACTAGCCTCTCTTATAAATAGTGGTTTGGCTAGCCTATAATCAGGTCTGGGCCGACTTGTCACTTTACCCTCTTAATTTACAATTAACTGTCAAGGCACAATAGGGCCTGTTATCGCACAATTTGTACTTTGATGGAAGAAAAGGTTAAAGGAGAGCAAATTGGCATAACGGGAAACTATCCTATCACTGTCACCTCAATAGGATGTCTCTTTCTATTTAGGGTGGTAGGCCCAGGGGAGACGTCCTTGGTGACCTGGGGATTTGAGAAGGAAAAGTTGTTGAATTTATTGTAGCTGCAAGAGCCATTCTCCCTGGAGGATGGCTTAACACCCTAGCTGTGGACTAGGGCCCCCAGTACACTCCTGGGGTTCTTGGTCTGGGACTAAGTAGTTAGAGCCATGGAAAAAGACCCTTGTGAGGGCCCCTAGTAGATGATTGGGGTTTTTGGTCTGGGACCAAGCAGTGAAGACCCTTCTGAGGGCCCCCAGTAGATCATTGGGGTTCTTGGTCTGGGACCAAGCTGAATAAGTCCCTAGATATGTCTAGGGCCCCTAGATATGTTCTAGGGTACCCATGCCTAAAGCATGGGTTGATCCTTGGTCTTGTACCTTGGTGGATAAGACCCCAGATATGTTCTGGGGCAACTTGGTCTTTGATCAGGGAGATCTTGGTATAATGCCAATATATGTTGGTATGTGATCCTCTTTCTCTCTCCTAGGATGGTCCACAGGACCTAGGAGAGATTATGAAGATGGGCATGACCACATTGTGGGATGTAACCCCTATGCAGTGATGATAAAGTTAATTGGTCACCTTGAGAATTTTATGGACATGTGTTGCCACCAAGAAAGCCTCTCCTAACCCCTTGATTGTTCTTCACCCTCTTTGCTTTTGAGTTTGGGTTTGAGTGGGGGCTTGTAATTTCGTCTTTAGGGCTTAATAAGAATATTAAATTAATATTTAAATGTGACATATTAAATTAATATTTATATTAATTTAATATGTCTTTTTATTAATTATATTTTTATAGCTTAGCCTTAGCCTAAAACCTATATATAGAAACCTCTCCCCTCACTTTTCTTTACACTCACTTCCTTCTCTTCTAAGTGTGGCAGATTGTTCTAAGTTCTTCTCTCTTTGAGCTACGACCTCCTTTAATAGTTTAGATCAACCTTCATTATTATTGTTGTTGACAGGTCCATTGGTTTTGCTGTGTTGAAGGTCTTTTCCTTGTTGCTGCCAGTTATCTTTACTGTGCTAAGGGTTGCTGAGTTGAGGTTCTAGTTGATTGCTGTTGCAAAGTGTCCAAAAGTTGCCACCCTCTCCTCTGCTGCCTTATATTACAACCGACCCTCTCCTCAAGCAAGCGGAACCCATTTTGAGGCTGTCGTCCCCTCCCTCTTGAGCAGATCTGGAACCTTGAGGGCCGCGACACCCTTGCTGGGTTGCTAGACCTTCATCATAGGCAATTGTCCACCCTTGGTCCTGATCTGGATCTTGCAGATCTCTTACTATGTGTGGCTTGGACAAGGGTTTTGTTTCCAGATTTTTAATGTGGGGTTTTGATTGCTTTGTGTGAGGTTTCTCCTTGGTGGCTTAATTGTCCTCTATTCTCTTGTTAGAGATCTAACCCTTTGAGGTAGATCCATGACTCCCAGACTTATCTGAGCATAACACAACAGCCTATCATCTGTGGCATGCTCTTCTTTATTACACAGAGGTAAGATCATCAAGAGGTAAGTTACTTTTTTCAGTTCTATAGCTTTGCTTATACTTAGATCTATTGATTAACATACTTTGATATTATTGCCTAGTTCAGATTCATCTAATGTACATGCTAAGAAATGTTTACCTAGTCTAGATCTATCTACTGTGCATGCTCAGATATATATCTACTGTTCAGATCTGACTCAGAATTACTTTCTAGTTTAGATCTATAAGTGTTTTTCTCACTCAAAAATGTTTTATGGTTTAGTCTATCTACTGTACATGTTCATAATTACTTTCTAGTTCAGATCTAACTACCTAGCATACTCATAATATTTTAGAAGTTCAGATCTGTATAAATTTAGTGTGCTCCTGCTGATATTGTTTATAGAAAATTTTGAAAAGGATTTTTTTTGTTTTCTTTCCCTAATTCTAACATGGTATAAAAGCTTAGAGCATGAAAAGAACTCAAGAAGTGTGCAGACTTGAGCCTGCGTAGATCTATATTGTTAGGGTTGTTCTGCAGATCAACAAAATCTTTTTTAAATCCAGATCACGACATGGCCTCCTCTTCAGTTAGAGTTGAAGACAGACTTGTAGGGGCCTCCAATTTCAATGCTTGGAAATGCAGAATAGTTAACATTCTTGAAGAGAATGATCTAGAAGAGATGATCACTAGGGTAATTGAAGAACCCATGTCAAACACAGCCAGGGCAACATACAAAAGGAAACAAACGAAGGCTAAAATAATCATCTTTGATTCTGTTAAGGACAACATGATGCCCATCATTGGTCATCAAAGGATTGCCAAAGATTGTTTTGATGCTTTGGCAAACCTCTATGAAAAGAAGGCACCAACTCAGAAAATAATTTTGAAGAAACAACTACATACTTTGAGGATGGGAAAAGATGAATCAATTGCTACCTTCTTCTCCAAGATTGTTCAAACCAAAGATCAACTTATAGCAATAGGAGTTGATGTGGATGATGATAACCTTGTGCAAACTGCAGTTGATGGACTCTTGGAGTCCTGGGGAGTTTTTCTCTCATCAGTGAATGGAAGAGAAGCCCAGCCTAACTTTGAAAGATTGTGGCATGACTGCTTAGAAGAAGAAGGAAGACTCAACAACAGAAATGATCATTCAATTCTAAAACATCATGCCCTTGCAGCAAAAGCCAAGAAATGGAAGAAGTTCCCTAAATCTAAAGGCAAATGTAAGAAACCTCAAGGTAAGTTATCTCATGTTAATCCTCATTCATGTTTTAACTGCAATAAACTAGGACATTATGCAAGAGATTGCAGGAACCCTCCCTCTCAGCAGAAAAGAAAAGTAAGGTTCAAAGCCTCAGTTGCTACTGGAGAGGCTAAACCTCAGTAGGAACCTCAAAGAAGACAAACCAGGGCTGCCACCAAAGAGAAAGAACAACAAGAAGAATATTATCTCATCTCAGCTCTTTTTGGCACCATAACCAAGTCAGAGGAAATTTGGTTAATAGACATCGGCGCTTCCAAACACATGACAGGTTTCAATCAAAATCTTACAAACTATCGCGATAAGAAATTCAATGTAAAAGTGGAACTAGGTGATGATGGTACCTATGACATAAAAGGTGTTGGATCTGCTTCTTTCCGACCTCAATTAGGTAATATCTTTCATATTGATGAAATTCTTTATGTTCCTGGTCTAAAGTAAAATCTAATCTCAGTTGCAGTCAGGGTTGTTGAACCGTTCCCCCCCCCAGTCCAGACCCCGAACTGCGCTCCAAGCGGAAGCGTCCTCGAACCTCGCTCCCCCCTGCTCTCGACCTCCCGAACCGCACTCCTACCTGCTCCCCCACGCTCCCTGCCCATTGTCGAATTGCTGCGCTCCCCCACGCTCCCAAACCTACAGCCCACGCTCCTGAGCCGCTATGAACCATGCTTCCCGAGCGCTCCCAAACCCACGCAGACGCTCTCTGAAATTGGCACGAAAAACTTCTTTTTCTTGTTTTTTTTTTTTAAATTTTTTTGCTTTGTGGGTGGGCCCTAGGGCATTTTTAGGGTTAGAGAGGGGAGATAAAGCACAATCTCTCCCTCTTCTTCCTCATTGTTTCATCTTTGAGTTGGAGTGGAGAGGGAAGGAGCTCTTGGTGTTGGCTTGGTGTTGGTGTTGGCTAGGTTTTGGAGCAAAGTTGGAGAGCTTGAAGAGGATTTGTGAGAGCTTGGAGGAGACAACAAAGGGTTTTATTTACTTGCAAATCATTGGAGATTCATCAAAATAGGTATGCCCAATGTGTTTTTTGGTTGAAATTTTGAATATTGTTCACAAAATGTCTTGTTTATTATTGTATTTTTGTCTTCTCCTACATTTTCCAATTCCCCCCTCCTCATTCTATTGCAGGTTGTTCATCTAAAACTTGAAGAAAATGTTTTTCTTGTGGTTTTTCCTTCCATTTTTGGTTCTTATGGTGTTATTTGGGAGTAGGCATGTGAATGAAGAAGATGATAGTGGTCATTCTCATAGTGACCCAGAATACCCAATGAATGAAGGAGAGGAGGGTGGTGAAGGGGATAATGAAGTTGATAGTGGCAAAGCTTCATTAACTCCCTTGTGGAGGTATGTCGCAAAACTTGACGAGGGTAGAGGTGGTGGAACCACTAAGTTTTAATGCCCACATGGTTGTCGTCCAGGAAAACCTTATAGCGGTTCATACACCCGTGTGAGGAGGCATCTTTGTGGGGTATTAGACAGTGATGATAATAGAGGGTCCATTGGTATTGCAATTTGCCCTAAGAAAACATAGGAAGAGAGAGAAAACTACATCAAGATAGAGGAAGTTGCACAAAGAATGAATACTAAAAAACAAAAGGTTCAACCTGATGCAGTTTCTCCCTTTTCATCTTCTTCAGTTGGTGGAAGGTCCTCACCCAGTGGTAGTGGAAGTGGAAGTCGAAGGAAGAGAACCATAGAAAATTTCCTTGATATTACTGGCAAGGAGGAAGTGGATGCAAAAGTGGCAAGGTTTCTTTATGCATGTGGTGTGCCATTCAATGTTCTCTATTCCCCTTATTGGCATTCCATGGTTAAAGCCATCAACAAAGCCCCCATTGGATACAAGAGCCCCATATATGAAAAGTATAGAACTGTGTTACTTGACAAGGAAAAAGAAAAAGTCAAAAGATCTCTTCCACGGTTTATAGATGGGTGGGCAGATGCTGGGGTATCCATTGTATCTGATGGTTGGACAAATGTTAGAAACCAACATTTGATAAATATCCTTGGTGTTTCATCTACTGGTGCAGTGTTTCTTGGAGCTCATGACTCCTCATCAGTCATGGCATCTTTTCAGAACATAGTAGACATCTTACTAAAAACTATTGATGAGGTTGGTCGTACTAATGTGATTCAAGTAATCACTGATAATGCAACAAATTGTAAAGGAGCAGGAAAAATCATTGAGCGGAAATATACTCACATCTTTTGGTCTGGTTGTTTGGTGCACACATTAAACCTTTTAATGCATCATATCATCAAGCATAAAGAATGCACATGGATTAATAATTTGTACAAGCGAGGGAAGAAACTCATTAAATTTATCATTGGGCATTCAAGGGTTAATGCATTTTATGGCACTTACTCTAAATTGCAATTACTTAAGCTTGCAAAGACTAGATTTGGAAGCTATTTCCTCACCTTCAGGCGCTTATTGAGGGTAAGACATGCTTTGGGTGATATGGTGATGAGTGATGAGTGGGATGACACTAGCACTAATAGAGATTACATGGATGCAACAAAGCACACTGTCCTTGATAGCAATTTTTGGACACAGGTCAAGTATGTTTTACAGTTCACCAAGCCAATTTATAACATGATTCGGTTTGTAGATTCTGATCGACCGGTCATTGGGGAGGTGTATGAGCAAATGGAGAATATGCTAGGACAAATTAAGGACATTGTTGAGCCAAGAGATCAGAATTTGTATGATTTTATCAGTATAGAGGTGGAAAAACGGTGGGAGAAGCTAAATATTCCACTACATGCCTTAGCAAATGTGCTTACACCAAAATACTATCATATGTCATGGCTTTCAACCCCAACACCAGGGGGTGGGGTGAAGAGAAAACCACACCAAGATCTAGAGGTTCAAACTGGTTATATGCAAGCATTAGAAAAAATGTACCCAGATGTTGAGGAGTGTGATAGCATTCGACAACAATTGAGCCAGTACATCAGTTGCACTGGTGCCTTTGGGAGCAACGCTGCATATAGAGATCGAGGGTATTTGCCTTCTCTTCAGTGGTGGGACATGCATGGGGGTAATACACCACAACTATGTTCTATGGCAATGCGGGTTCTTTCACATGTGGTGAACACTTCTTCAGCAGAGAGGTGTTGGAGCACATACAGTTTCATCCACAATGTCAGAAGGAACAGGTTGAATGTACAACGAGCAGAGACTTTGGTCTATGTGCATTACAACTTGCGATTGTTGAGCCATTACTGCGAGGATCCAGCTATAATAAAGCAAATAAGATGTGGGACTACAATCCAGAGTAGGACAATTTGGAGGATGGAGCATTGGTTTTGGAGGAGTTGGAGAATGATCTTTTGGATGAGGATGATCGTGTTGAGATGCCACCACCCTTGACTAGTACTCCACCAGTACCTGCATTAGAAGGACCTTCACACTCGGTTGCTTCGTCTTCACTACCACCACGCGTACCCCCACAAGGGAATCGTGGTGGTGGAAGGAGATAGGAGTAGGAGAAATAGATTGTTTTTCATTTTACTAGATT